>JAJSRW010001694.1:0-47500 GCA_022414725.1 Microglena sp. YARC | reverse complement strand
TACATACGTAACAAATACATACATCGCACTTACCGTAAAGGGGCGGTTGTCATCCGCAGCTGAAGCAGCCCTTGCCGCTTCGGTGAGCGGGTTCTCTCCACTGGCGTCCCTCCCAGGGGCAGAGAAGGTGTACCTGAGGGTGGGAGTGGATGAAAGTTGGTGGTAGTTCGTGGCAGTTGGTGGTAGTTGGTGGTAGTTGGTGGGAATATATATGTGTGTGTGTATGTGTGCGTGTTTGTTAGATTTTGTGTTCTGTGTGTGAGCGGGTTGTCCCCACTGGCGTCTCTCCCTGGGGCTGAGAAGGTGTATCTGAGGGTGGGAGTGAATGGGAGAGCATATGTATGTGTGTGTGTGCTTGTGTGTGTGAAGTGTGTTGTGTGTGATGTGGTGTGTGTGTGTGTGTGTGTGTTGATCTGTGTGTGTGGTGTGTGTGTGGTGTGTTGGTGTGTGTGTGGTGTGTGGTGTGTGTGTGTGTTGTGTGTTGTCTGTGTGTGTGGTGTGTGTGGTGTGGTGTGGTGTGTGTGTGGTGTGTGTGTGTGTGTGGTGGGTGTGTGTGTGGTGTGTGTGTGTTGTGGTGTGTTGTGTGTGGTGTGTGTGGTGTTGTGTGGGTGTGTGTGTGTGGTGTGTGTGTGTGTGGTGTGTGGGTGTGTGTGTGTGGTGTGTGTGTGTGTGTGTGTGTGTGTTAGTGGTGTGGTGTGTGTGTGTGGAGTGTGGTGTGGTGTGTGTGTGTGTGTGTGTGGTGTGGTGTGTGTGTGGTGTGTGTGTGGTGTGTGTGTGTGTGGTGTGTGTGTGTGTGCGTGTGACTTGTGGGTGTGTTTGTGTGTGCTGTGGTGTGATTGTGTGGTGTGTGTGCTCGGGGGTGTGTGTGTGTGTGTGTGGTCCGGGGTGTGCTGTGTGGTGTGTGTGGCTGTGGTGCTGTAGTGGTGTGTGTCGTGTTACTGTGTGGTGTGGAGTGTGTGTGGTGTGTGTCCTGTGTGGTGTGTGTGTGGTGGTGTGTGGTGGGTGGTGCTGTGTGTGTGGCCGTGTGTGTGTTACGTGTGTGTGGTGTGTGTGTGTGGTGTGTGTGTGTGTGTGTGGGTAGTGTTGTGTGGTAGTGTGTGGTGGTGTGTGTGTGTGGTGTGTGTGGTGTGTGTGTGTGTGTGTGTGTGTGTGTGTGTGTGTGTGTGTGTGTGTGTGGTGTGTGTGTGGTGTGTGTGTGGTGTGTGTGTGGTGTGTGTGTGTGGTGTGGTGTGTGTGTGTTGGTGTTGTGTGTGTGGTGTGTGTGGGTGTGGTGTGTGTGTGTGTGTGTGTGTGTATGTGAGCGGTTGTCGCCACTGGCGTCTCTCACAGGGGCAGAGAAGGTGTATCTGAGGGTGATAGTGAATGGGACTGCATAAGTGTGTGTGTGTGTGTGTGTGTGTGTGTGTGTGTGTGTGTGTGTGTGTGTGAGTGTTTGTGTGTGTGGTGTGTGTGTTTGTGTTTGTGAGGTATGTTGTGGTGTGTGTGTCGTGTGGTGTGTGTTTTAATGGTTTGGTTTGTGTGAGCAGGTTCTCACCACTGGCGTCCCTCCCAGGGGCAGAGAAGGTGTACCTGAGGGTGGGAGTGGATGGGACTGCACAAGTGTGTGTGTGTGCTTGTGTGTTTGTGTGTGGTGTGATGTTTGTGTGTTTGCGTGTGGAGTGGTGTGTGTGAGGGGGTTGTCCACTGGGCGTTCCTACCCAGGGGCAGAGAAGGTGTACCTGAGGGTGGGAGTGGATGGGAATTGGATAAGTGTGTTTGTGCTTGTGTGTGTGTGTGTGGTGTGTGTGTGTGGTGTGGTGTGTGTGTGAGTGAGCGTGTTCCCCCCACTGGCGTCCCTCCCAGGGGCAGAGAAGGTGTACCTGAGGGTGATAGTGGATGGGACTGCATACGTGTGTGTGTGCTTGTGTGCATGTGTGTGGTGTGTGGTGTGTGTGTGTGTGTGTGTGTGGTGTGTGTGTGTGTGTGGTGTGTGTAGTGTTTGTGTGGTGTGTGTGTGTATGTGTGGTGTGTGTGGTGTGTGAGTGAGTGTTTGTGTGTGTTTGTGTGGTGTGTGTGGTGTGTGAGTGAGTGTTTGTGTGTGTGTGTGTGTGTCTGCGTGCGTCTCTGCATCTGTGTGTGTGTGTGTGCGTGGTGTGTCTGTGTGTGTCTGTGTCTGTGTGTGTGTGTGTGTGTGTGTGTGTGTGTGTGTGTGTGCGTGCGTCTCTGCATCCTGTGTCTGTGTCTGTATGTGTCTGCTCCAGCTAGGTGAAACAGGCCAACAACTTGTTGTTGGGACCAGAAACACTGCGGGGAAAGGCACCCCTTCAGGTTTCAATTTTTGTTCTTTGATGGTACTGGATTCTAAAATAAAAAAAATTAAAAAAGGCATTAAAAAAATAGAAATAAGAAAGCTTTGATAAAAGTATTAAAAAGATAGAAAGCATAAAAAGCTTTGATAAAAAACGCATAACAAAATAGAAAGCATAAGAATAGCTTTGATAAACGGCATTTAAAAAAGCGGATAGAAAGCATAAGAATAGCTTTGATAAAACGGCATTTAAAAAGCGGATAAAGCATAAGAATAGTTTGCTTTGATAAACGGCAATTTAAAAAGCGGATAGAAAGCATAAGAATAGTTTTAAACGGCATTTAAAAAGCGGATAGAAAGCATAAGAATAGCTTTGATAAACGGCATTTAAAAAGCGGATAGAAAGCATAAGAATAGCTTTGATAAACGGCATTTAAAAAGCGGATAGAAAGCATAAGAATAGCTTTGATAAACGGCATTTAAAAAGCGGATAGAAAGCATAAGAATAGCTTTTGATTAAACGCATTTAAAAAGGATTAGAAGCATAAGAATAGCTTTTGATAAACGGCATTTAAAGCGGATAGAAAGATAAGAATAGCTTTGATAAACGGAATACAATTTTAAAAAGCGGATTAGAAAAGCATAAGAATAGCTTTGATAAACGGCATTTAAAAAGCGGATAGAAAGCATAAGAATAGCTTTGATAAACGGCATTTAAAAAGCGGATAGAAAGCATAAGAATAGCTTTGATAAACGGCATTTAAAAAGCGGATAGAAAGCATAAGAATAGCTTTTGATAAACGGCATTTAAAAAGCGGATAGAAAGCATAAGAATAGCTTTGATAAACGGCATTTAAAAAGCGGATAGAAAGCATAAGAATAGCTTTGATAAACGGCATTTAAAAAGCGGATAGATAAGCTAAGAATAAGAATAGCTTTGATAAAACGGCTCTTTTAAAAAGCGGATAGAAGCAATAAGAATAGCTTTGATAAACGGCAATTTAAAAAGCGGATAGGATAGAAAGGCAAAAAAATAGAAAAATGCTTTGATAAACGGCATTTAAAAAAGCGGATAGAAAGCATAAGAATAGCTTTTGATAAACGGCTTTAAAAAGCGGATAGAAGCATAAGAAATAGCTTTGATAAACGGCATTTAAAAAGCGGATAGAAAAGCATAAGAATAGCTTTTGATAAACGGCATTTAAAAAGCGGGATAGAAAGCATAAAGATAGCTTTGATAAACGGCATTTAAAAAAGCGGGATAGAAAGCATAAGAATGAGCTTTGAATAAACGGCAATTTAAAAAGCGGATAGAAAGCATAAGAATAGCTTTGATAAAGGCATTTTAAAAGCGGATAAGCATAGAGAAGTAGGAAAAAGCGATTTAAAAAAGATAGAAAGCATATAAACGATAAACGGCATTTAAAAAGCGGATAGAAAGCATAAGAATAGCTTTTGATAAACGGCATTTAAAAAGCGGATAGAAAGCATAAGAATAGCTTTGATAAACGGATTTAAAAAGCGGATAGAAAGCAATAAGAATAGCTTTGATAAACGGCATTTAAAAGCGGATAGAAAGCATAAGAATAGATAAAAAGCGGAAGAAAAATAAGAATAGCTTTGATAAACGGCATTTAAAAAGCGCGATAGAAAGCATAAGAATAGCCTTTGTGATAAAAACGGCAATTTAAAAAGCGGATAGAAAGCATAAGACGCTGATAGAAAGAATAAAGCAATTTAAAAAGGGATAGAACATAAGAAAGCTTTATAAAGGAATAGCACGGCATTAGCAACGGCTTCGGTAGAAAACAGCTTTTGATAGCATGCATTAGTAGCGGATAGACAACATGAAGAATAGCTTTGATAAACGGCCATTTAAAAAGCGGATAGAAAGCTAAGACGCTTTGGAATAAACAGATAATACAATTTTAAAACAAATACACAATAATCAGCCTCCACGTTTGTTGTTGGGGACCAGGGACACTGGGGGCACCTCTTCAGTGTTTCAATGGCATTCTAGGTACTGCTCTTGTAGGTATGGCTTAGACAACATAAAAAAAACGAAAAAAAAGCGAAAAAGCATAAAATAAATAAAAACATATAATCAGCCCGTCACTGCTGTTGTTGGGGACCAGGGACACTGGGGGGCATCTTTCAGTGTCTTCAATGGCTTCTAGGGTACTTTCTTGTAGTAATGGGCTTAGGGCAACAACATAAAAAAAACGAAAAAAGCGAAAAAGCATAAAATAAATAAACATATATAATACAGCCCGCTCACTTGTTGTTAAGGGGACAGGGACACTGGGGGCACCCCTCTTTCAGTGTCTTCAATGGCCTTTCTAGGTACTTCTTCTTGTAGTATGGCTTAGCAACGAACATAAAAAAAACGAAAAAAGGGAAAAAGCATAAAATAAATAAACATATATAAAGCATCAGCCGCTCACATTGTTGTTGGGACCAGGGAACAACTGCACTGGGGCCTCTTCAGTGTCTTCAATGGCTTTTTTCTAGGTACATGTCTTTGTAGTATGGCTTTAGCAACAACAATAAAAAAACGAAAAAAGCGGAAAAGCATAAAATAAATAACATATATAATCAGCGCTCACTTGTTGTTGGGGACCAGGGACATGGGGCACCTCTTCAGTGTCTTCAATGGCTTCTAGGTACTTCTTGTAGTATGGCTTAGCAACAACATAAAAAAAACGAAAAAAGCGAAAAAGCATAAAATAAATAAACATATATAATCAGCCGCTCACTTGTTGTTGGGGACCAGGGAATCATGGGGGCACTCTTCAGTGTCTTCAATGGTTCTAGGTACTTCTTGTAGTATGGCTTTTAGCAACAACATAAAAAAACGAAACAAAGGCGAAAAAGCATAAATTAAATAACATTATATAATCAGCCGCTCCTTGTTGTTGGGGACTCAGGGACACTGGGGGACCTCTTCAAGTGTTCTTCAATGGCTTTAGGTACTCTGTCTTGTAGTATGGCTTAGCAACAACATAAAAAAACGAAAAAAGCGAAAAAGCATAAAATAAATAAACATATATAATCAGCCGCTCACTTGTTGTTGGGGACCAGGGACACTGGGGGCACCTCTTCAGTGTCTTCAATGGCTTCTAGGTACTTCTTGTAGTATGGCTTAGCAACAACATAAAAAAAACGAAAAAAGCGAAAAAGCATAAAATAAATAAACAATATTATATCAGCCGCTAACCATTGTTTGTTGGGACAGGGACACTGGGGACACCTTCAGGTTTTTCAATGGTCTCTTGGTACTTCTATTGTAGGCTTGGCAACAACATGAGAACACATAAAAACAACGCAAAACAAAGATTTATACACTAAAAAGTCATTAAAAAGCATTAAAAAACGGATAAAAGCATAAAAAGCGGATAAAAAGCGGATTAAAAGCATTTAAAAAGTATACACAAATATAATCAGCCAGTCACTTGTTTGTTGGGGACAGGAATTACTGGGGCACCTCTTTTTTTTTTTTTCCCCCCAGTTTCCCCCCCCCCCCTTCAATGTCCCCCCCTAGGTTACTTCATGGCAGTAGGGGCTTGGCAACACATAAAAAAAACAAAAAAAAAACGAAAAGCACAAAAATATATAAAACATATGTAATCAGCTGCGCACTTTGTTGTTGGGGAAACCAGGAACACTGGGGCCACTCTTCAGTTTTCCTCTTCAATGGCCTCTAGATACTTCTTGTAGTACGGCTTGGCGCTGACGAAGGCTGGGATGAGCAGCAACCAAGGCTTTCCGGTGGACGCACAGAAGTTGAGGGTTTTTCTGCACGTGGGTGGGAGTGTGTGTGTGTGTGGTGTGTGGTGTGTGTTGTGTGTGTGTGTGTGTGTGTGTGTGTGTGTGGGGGGGGGGGATGGGTGATGGTGCTGTGTGGTGACGGCGGTGGCGGTGGTGGTGGGTGGTCACAAAGGCTGGGATGAGAAGCAACAAGGCTTTCCGGTGGATGCACAGAAGTTGAGGGTTTTTTCTGTACGTGGGTGGGAGTGGGTGGTTGGGGAGAGTTAGTGAGAGGTGTGTGGGGGATGGGGGGGGGTGGGGGGGGGGGGGGGGGGGGGGGGGGGGGGGGGGGGGGGGGGGGGGGGGGGGGGGGGGGGGGGGGAGTGGTGCGTGTGTGGTGGTGTGGTGGCGGTGGTCACAAAGGCTGGGATGAGAAGCAACAAGGGCTTTCTGGTGGACGCGCAGAAGTTGAGGGTTTTCTCACAACTAGGGGCGTGTGTTGTGTGTGGTGGTGGGGGGGGGGATATGGTGGACGGTGGGTGACGTGGTGGTGGGTGATGTTGGTGGTCACAATGGCATGGGATAAGATGTACAGGGTTTTCCAGTGGATGCGCAGAAGTTGAGGGTTTTCTGCACGTGGGTGTGTGCGGGGGGATTTTGTGTGAGGTGTGTGTGTGTGGGGGGGGTGTGGTGTGTGTGTGTGGGGGGGGGGGGGGGAGGTGTGTCGTGGTGGTTGTGTGGGAGGGTGTGTGCGTGGTGTGTGTGTGTGTGTGTGTGTGGGGGGGGAGGGGGGGGGGGGCAGGGGGGGCCGTGGAGTAAGGGGGCGCTGACGAAGGCTGGGATGAAGCAGCAACCAGGTTTTTTTCGGTGGATGCGCAGAAGTTGAGGGTTTTTCCTGCACTTGGTGGGGTGAGAGGAGTGTGTGTGTGTGTGTGGGGGGGGAGGGCTGTGTGGTGACGGCGGGTGGTGGTGGTAGTGGTGGTGGTGGTCACGAAGGCTGGGATGAGAAGGAGTCAGGGATTTCCGGTGGATACGCAGAAGTTGAGGGTTTTCTGCACGTGGGGGGTGGGAGTGGGTGTGTGAGGGTGGGGAGTTGTGAGAGGTGTGTGTGGGGAAGGGAGTGGGTGAGAGGGTGTGTGCGTGTGTGGTGGTGGTGGTGGTGGTGGCGGTGGTCAACGAAGGCTGGGATGAGAAGCAACCAGGGCTTTCCGGTGGATGCGCAGAAGTTCAGGGTTTTCTGCACATGGGGTGGGGTGGGGTGGGGTGGGGGGTGATGGTGGTGGTGCCTGTGTGGTGGTGGTGGTGGTGGTGGTCACTAGGCTGGAATGAGAAGCAACCAAGGCTTCCCGTTGGACGCACAGAAGTTGAGGGTTTTTCTGCACGTGGGGGGTGGGAGTGGGTGTGTGTTGGGTGGGGGAGTTTGTGAGAGGTGTGTGGGGAAGGGAGTGGGTGAGAGGTGTGTGCGTGTGTGGTGGTGGTGGTGGTGGCGGTGTCACGAAGGCTGGGATGAGAAGCAACCAGGGGCTTTCCGGTGGATGCGCAGAAGTTCAGGGTTTTCTGCACATGGGGTGGGGTGTGGGGTGGAGGTGGGGGTGGGGGGGTGGGGGATTTTTGTGAGAGGTGTGTGGGGGTGGGGGATTTTGGTAAGAGGTGTGTGGGGTGGGGTGGGGTGGGGTGGGGATTTTGTAAGAGGTGTGTGGGGTGGGGTGGGGTGGGGTGAGGATTTTGTGAGAGGTGGTGTGGGGTGGGGTGGGGTGGGGTGGGGGATTTTGTAAGAGGTGTGTGGGGTGGGGTGGGGGTGGGTGGGGATTTTTTGGTGAGAGGTGTGTGGAGTGGGGTGGGGGTGATGGTGGTGGTGCCTGTGTGGTGGTGGTCGTGGTGGTGGTCACTAGGCTGGAATGAGAAGCAACCAAGGCTTCCCGGTGGACGCACAGAAGTTGAGTGTTTTCTGCACGTGGGGGGTGGGAGTGGGTGTGTGTGGGTGGGGAGTTTGTGAGAGGTGTGTGGGGAAGGGAGTGGGTGAGAGGTGTGTGCGTGTGTGGTGGTGGTGGTGGTGGCGGTGGTCACGAAGGCTGGGATGAGAAGCAACCAGGGCTTTCCGGTGGAATGCGCAGAAGTTCAGGGTTTTCTGCACATGGGGTGGGGGTGGGGTGGGGCGGTGGGGGTGGGGGATTTTTGTGAGAATGTGTGTGGGGTGGGGTGGGTGGGGTGGGGTGGGGTGGGGTGGGGGATTTTGTAAGAGGTGCGTGTGGGGGTGGGGTGGGGTGGGTGGGGATTTTGGTTGAGAGGGTGTGTGGGGTGGGGTGGGGTGGGGTGGGGGGGGTGGGGGGTGGGGTGGGGTGGGGTGGGGGTGGGGTTGGGGTGGGGGATTTTGTAAGAGGTGTGTGGGGTGGGGTGGGGTGGGGTGGGGATTTTGTGAGAGGTGTGAGGGGTGGGTGTGGGGGGTGATGGTGGTGGTGCCTGCGTGGTGGTGGTGGTGGTGGTGGTCACTAGGCTGGAATGAGAAGCAACCAAGGCTTTCCCGGTGGACGCACAGAAGTTGAGTGTTTTCTGCACGTGGGGGGTGGGAGTGGGTGTGTGTGGGGAAGGGAGTGGGTGAGAGGTGTGTGCGTGCGTGGTGGTGGTGGTGGTGGTGGTGGTGGTGGTGGCGGTGGTCACGAAGGCTGGGATGAGAAGCAACCAGGGCTTTCCGGTGGATGCGCAGAAGTTCAGGGTTTTCTGCACATGGGGTGGGTGGGGTGGGGTGGGGTGGGGGATTTTGTAAGAGGTGTGTGGGGTGGGGTGGGTGGGTGGGGGATTTTTGTAAGAGGTGTGTGGGGTGGGGTGGGTGGGGTGGGGTGGGGTGGGGTGGGGGATTTTGTAAGAGGTGTGTGGGGTGGGGTGGGGTGGGGTGGGGATTTTTGTGAGAGGTGTGTGGTGTGGTGTGGTGTGGTGTGGGTGTGTGTGGGGTGGGGTGGGGTGGGGGATTTTTGTAAGAGGTGTGTGGGGGGTGGTGGGTGGGGTGGGATTTTGTGAGAGGTTGTGAGGGGTGGGGTGGGGGGTGATGGTGGTGGTGCCTGCGTGGTGGTGGTGGTTGGTGGTGGTCACTAGGCTGGAATGAGAAGCAAACCAAGGCTTCCCGGTGGACGCACAGAAGTTGAGGGTTTTCTGCACGTGGGGTGGGAGTGGGTGGGTGGGGGGAGGAGTTTGTGAGAGGTGGTGGGGAAGGGAGTGGGTGAGAGGTGTGTGCGTGTGTGGTGGTGGTGGTGGTGATGGTGGTGGTCACACAGCTGGGATGAGAAGGAGTCGTTGTTTCCGGTGGATGCACAGAAGTTTCGATTCGTTCGTTTAGTTGTTTCCGGTGGATGCACAGAAGTTTCGATTCGTTCGTTTCGAAGTTTCGAGATGCACAGAAGGGTTGTTTGCATGTGTGGGGTGGTAGTGGGTGAGCGGTGCGTGTGTGGTGGGAGGGTGTGTGTGGGGGGTGTGGGGGTGTGGGGGGGGGGAGGTGTAATGGAGTGGTGTGGGGTGGTAGTGGGTGATGTGGAGCGTGCGTGTGTGGTGGGAGGGGTGTGTGTGGGGTGTGTGGGGAGTGTGTGGGGGGGAGGTGTGGTGGAGTGTGTGGTGGGTGGTAGTGGGTGAGCGGTGCGTGTGTGGTGGGAGGGGTGTGTGTGTGGGGTGTGTGTGGGGGGAGAGGTGGTGGAGTGTGTGGGGTGGTAGTGGGTGAGCGGTGCGTGTGTGGTGGGAGGGGTGTGTGTGGGGGGGATGTGTGGTGGAGTGTGTGGGGTGGTAGTGGGTGAGAGGTGCGTGTGTGGTGGGAGGGGTGTGTGTGTGGGATGGTAGTGGGTGTGAGCGGTGCGCGTGTGTGGTGGGAGGGCTGTGTGGGGGGGGTGTGTGGGGTGTGTGGGGGGGGGAGGTGTGGTGGAGTGTGTGGGGTGGTAGTGTGTTGAGAGGTGCGTGTGTGGTGGGAGGGGTGTGTGTGTGGGTGGTAGTGGGGTGAGAGGTGCGTGTGTGGTGGGAGGGGTGTGTGTGGGGGGTGGTAGTTGGGTGAGAGGTGCGTGTGTGTGTGGGGGGGTGGTAGTTGGTGAGAGGTGCGTGTGTGGTGGGAGGGGTGTGTGTGTGGGGTGGTAGTTGGTGAGAGGTGCGTGTGTGTGGGGGGGAGTGGTAGTGGGGTGAGAGGTGGGTGTGTGGTGGGAGGGGTATGTGTGTTGTGTGTGGTAGTGGGTGAGCCGTGCGTGTGTGGTGGGAGGGGTGTGTGTGGGGTGTTGTGGGGGTGTGTGGGGGGGGATGTGTGTGTGGAGTGTGTGGGGTGGTAGTAGCGAAGGCCGAAAGGGGTGATAGCGGTGCGTGTGTGGTGGGAGGGGTGTGTGTGTGGGGTGGTGTGGGGTCTGTGGGGGGGGGGGGAGGGGTAGTGGAGTCTGTGTAGGGTGGTAGTGGGTGAGAGGTGCGTGTGTGGTGGGAGGGGTTGTGTGTGGGGGTGGTAGTTGGGGAGAGGTGCGTGTGTGTGGGGGGGGGTGGTAGTTGGTGAGAGGTGCGTGTGTGTGTGGGGGGGTGGTAGTTGGTGAGAGGCGCGGTGTGGGTGGGAGGGGTGTGTGGTGTGGGGTGGTAGTGGGTGAGAGGTGCGTTGTGTGGTGGGAGGGGTGTGTGTATGGGGTGGTAGTTGGTGAGAGGTGCGTGTGTGTGGGGGAGGTGGTAGTGGGTGAGAGGTGCGTGTGTGGTGGGAGGGGTGTGTGTGGTGGGTGGTTGTGGGTGAGAGTGCGTGTGTGTGTGGGATGGTAGTGGGTGAGAGGTGCGTGTGTGGTGGGAGGGGTGTGTGGGGTGTGTGTGGGGGGGGAGGTGTGTTGGAGTGTATAGGGGTGAGGGTAGTGTGTGTGTGTGGAGGGGAAGTTTGTGTGTGTGTGTGTGTGTGTGGGGGGCGGGGGGGGGGGTCACAAAGGCTGGATGAGAAGGAGTCAGGCTTTCCGGTGGACACACACACACACACACACACACACACAGACGTTGAGGTTGTTTTGCACGTGGGGGGGTGGGAGTGGATGAGAGGAGTGCGTGTGTGTGTGTGTTTGTGTGTGTGTGTGTGTGGGGGGGAGGGGGCCTTAATGGGGTGGGATGTGTGTGTGTGTGTGGGGGGGGGGGGGAGGGGGGCACACAATAAAATATAATTAGTTGCACATGACATAAGATGATGGGTTTACTTCTTAAAACAAACAAAACTAGTGCTCTCACCATCACATGGTCAGCACTGAATGGCGGGTTGGTGACCAACACATCATACTATAAATATTACATATTTACAGAGTACATAGATAATATCATTTAGATAACACGAATGGTGCTCTCACCATCATATATATATAGGTCTATATATATATATATATATAAAGGTCGGCAATGAATGGGAGTTTGGTGACACAAGTACAAATACTCGGGGAAGTAATAAAGAAACAGTTCAAATTAATCATACAACCGGTTCCCTCACCATCAAATATGCATTTAATAGTTATCATACTCATAAACAATAGCATATAAATAATAAAACTAGTTCCCTCACCATCAAATACGTATTTAAAATTTTAAATACGTAATAACAATAACATATAAATAATACAACTATTTCCCTCACCATCATATGGTCAGCACTGAAAGGGGGGTTGGTGACCAACACATCATACACGGGCACTTTCTCCTTCTTCACGAAATCGTAGACGATAAAATATTAATAATACACACCTAATGAAATATAGAAAATACCAGTGCCCCCACCATCATACGGTCGGCACCAAAATGAGGGTTTGCTTATTAGGATTAACATTAACATATAAATATAAATAATAACATATACAAATAAATAATAACATATAAATATGAAACAACATATAAATATAAATAATAACATATAAATATAAATATAATAAAAATATGTAAATATAATAAAAACATATAAATATAATCATATAAATAACACAAATGGCTCTCTCACCATAACATGGTCAGCACTGAATGGGGGGGTGGGTGACCAACACATCATACTATGAATATTACAAATACAAAATGATTGGGGAAATAATAAAAAAAAATCAACATCCTTGGGCAGCACTGCAATGGGGTTTACTTCTTAAAACAAACAAAACTGGTGCTCTCACCATCACATGGTCAGCACTGAATGGGGTGACCAACACATCATACTCTGAATATAACAAATACAAAAATAATCAGGGAATTTATAAAAATACAAAACAATAATGCTCTCACCATCATATGGTCAGCACTGAATGGGGTGACCAACACATCATACTCTGAATATAACAAATACAAAAATAATCAGGGAAATAATAAAAATACAAAACAATAATGCTCTCACCATCATATGGTCAGCACTGAATGGGGTGACCAACACATCATACTCTGAATATAACAAATACAAAAATAATCAGGGAAATAATAAAAATACAAAACAATAATGCTCTCACCATCATATGGTCAGCACTGAATGGGGTGACCAACACATCATACTCTGAATATAACAAATACAAAAATAATCAGGGAAATAATAGAAATACAAAACAATAATGCTCTCACCATCATTTGGTCAGCACTGAATGGGGTGACCAACACATCATACTCTGAATATAACAAATACAAAAATAATCAGGGAAATAATAGAAATACAAAACAATAATGCTCTCACCATCATATGGTCAGCACTGAATGGGGGGTTGGTGACCAACACATCATACTCTGAATATTACAAATACAAAAATAATCGGGGAAATAATAAAAATACAAAAACTGGTGCTCTCACCATCACATGGTCAGCCCTGAATGGGGGGTTGGTGACCAACACATCATACTCAAAATATTAAACATAAAAATAATACATAGATAATAGCATAACACAAATGGTGCTCTCACCATCATATGGTCAGCACTGAATGGGGGGTTGGTGACCAACACATCATACACGGGCACTTTCTCCTTCTTCACAACATCGTAGAAGATTATATAATAATAATACACACCTAATAAAATATAAATAATATAACCAGTGCCCCCACCATCATATGGTCGGCACCAAAATGGGGGTTTGCTTATTACGATTAATAATAACATATAAATTTATATAATGACATATAAATAATAACATCTAAATAACATAAATGGCTCTCTCACCATCATATGGTCAGCACTGAAAGGGGGGTTGGTGAACAACACATCATACTCTGAATATTACGAATACAAAAATAAAGAAAAGAATAAACAAATAATAAAAATATTACTTAAAAACATATTAAATAAAAACAAAAACTGGTGCTCTCACCATCATATGGTCAGCACTGAATGGAGGGTTGGTGACCAACACATCATACTCAAAATGTTAAACATAAAATAATACATAGATAATAGCATCATAAAAATGGTGCTCTCACCATCATATGGTCAGCACTGAATGGGGGGTTGGTGACCAGCACATCATACTCAGGCACTTTCCCCTTCTTCACGACGTCGTAGAAATCCTCATTCTCATTGTGCACCGTCTCGAAGCCCAGTCGATTTAAGTGGGCAACCACAGAGCCCTCTGTGAAGTTGAACAGGAAGGGATTTGTCAGGTCAAATGTTGCGTCACAACTATAACAAAATTAAAGTGTATATATTACAGAAAGGTCCTCATTCTCATTGTGCACTGTCTCGAAGCCCAGTCGAATCAAGTGGGCAACCACAGAGCCCTCGTTAATATGAACAGATGAAAAGAGATTTAGAAGGTCAAATATAGCGTCATAAATATAAAACAATACAAACGTGTATATTAAAAACAACACACAGCAGTCATCATTTTTGTTAGAGATGACTTGAAGCCCAGTCGAATCAAGTGGGCAACCACAGAGCCCTTGATAATATGAACAGATGAAAAGAGATTGAGAAGGTCAAATATAGCGTCACAAATATAAATATAAATATAAATATAAATACAAATATAAATATAAAACAATGTAATTTGTATGTTAAAAGAAGGTCCTCATTGTTATTGTGCACTGTCTCGAAGCCCTGTCAATTCAAGTGGGCGACCACAGAGCCCTCTGTGAAGTTGAACAGGAAGGGATTTGTATCAGGTCAAATGTTGCGTCACAAATGTAACCAAATTTCATACATATACTAGCAAAAAAACTAAAAAAAGTGTTCATTTTCATTGTGCACCGTCTCGAAGCCCAGTCGATAAAAGGCGGGCGACCACAGAGCCCTCTACTAATATGAACAAATGCAAAGGAACATGACAGGTCAAATGTTGCTTCACATATTAAAAACAAATGGTGCTCGCACCCTCGAATGGTCAGCACTGCAATGGAGGTTACATATCACCACAAACCAAAATAAATAATACGTACAAATAAATAATTAATAATGCATACATAATATGAAAGGTGCTCGCACCCTCGTATGGTCAGCACTGCAATGGAGGTTACATATCACCGTACAAAATAATAAATAATACATAACAATAAATAATTAATAATGCATACATAATACGATGGTGCTCACACCCTCATATGGTCAGCACTGCAATTGGGGTTAACTTATTAAACAAAAAGGAACATATCAGGTCAAATGTTGCTTCACAAACCAAAAAAACTTCATACTTATACATATATACATATATACATATATATATATATATATTAAAAAAACTCAAACCAGTCCTCATTTGTGTTGGAGATTGCTTGAAGACCAGTCGATTCAGGTGGGCGACCACACAGCCCTCTACTCATATGAACAAATATTAATATGAACAAATAAAAATATTAATATCAACACTCATGAACTCTCACATATAATATGGATAAATGAAAAGAGACATGTCGGGTCAAATATAGCGTTACGTAAAAAAAAACTTTGTAGCAAACACCCTGCAACATTTTTAGCGTCGCTTGCGACGCTGCATAGAACTTGTTTGGCATAAAGTTGCCCAGCCACATCATTAAATGAATATAAATATATAAGTACTCAAATTTGGGTTTGCTCAATTGTTGGGGTCCAGGTCAAGTGAAACATTATTTTTCAGATTCTGATTTTTTTTTCTATGGGCTTCCCTAAGTTGAACCACTTTTTTGTTAAGACTGAAACATAGTCTATCGCGCTACAAACAAATTCCTTCAAAATAAAAAGTAGGTGAACCTATTGCTCACATCTCTTACTTGACAAGTCATGGTGATGGCAGGTTATGGGAGGTAGCGAACAGGCGGTGCGATAGTACACGAACACCCAAATAAATATATAAATACTCGAATTTGGGTTTGAGTTTGGGAATTTACTTTAATAAATATACTTTAATAAATATAGAAATACTTTGGGTTTGGGTTTGGGTTTGGGTTTGGGAATTTACTTTTATAAATATACTTTAATAAATATAGAAATACTTTGGGTTTGGGTTTGGGTTTGGGTTTGGGAATTCGGGTTTGGGAATTTACTTTAATAAATATACTTAAATAAATATAGAAATACTTTGGGTTTGGGTTTGGGTTTGGGTTTGGGAATTCGGGTTTGCTCAACTGTTGGGAACCAGGTCAAGTGAAACATTTGTTTTACAACGAGAGGTCCGTAGGGGATGCTGTTGGTCTGTCTTGGGGTGGGTTGGAATGGTATGCGTGTGTGATAGGGCTGGGGGGGCACATCTTAAGTGAAGGGAAGAGGTGTACGTTTGTGTTTGTGGGTGCGGGGGGGAGGAGGGGGAGGGTTGCGCGAGGGGGGAGATGGCTGGAAGGTGTATCGGGCAGGGGGGAGCAGGGGGGAGAAAGAGAGGGTGTGGCAATGGGGATGGGGGGCAGAAAGATTTTAGGGAAAGTAGGGGATCGTGCCGGGGGGAGGGGGGCCTACATTACGGAAGGGGAGGGGGGCCTACATTACGGAAGGGAAGGGGGCCTACATTACGGAAGGGGAAGGGGGGCCTACTACGGAAGAGAAGGGGGCTAATTTACGGAGGGAAGGGGAAGGGGGCCTACATTACGGAAGGGAAGGGGGCCTACATTACGGAAGGGAAGGGGGGCCATACATTACGGAAGGGAAGGGGGGCCTACATTACGGAAGGAAGGGGGGCCTAATTACGGAAGGGAAGGGGGGCCTACATTACGGAAGGGAGGGGGGCCTACATTACGGAAGGGAAGGGGGGCCTACATTACGGAAGGGAAGGGGGCCTACATTACGGAAGGAAGGGGGGCCTACATTACGGAAGGGTAGGGGCCTACCGGAAGGGAAGGGGGGCTACATTACGAGGGAAGGGGGGCGCCTACATTACGGAAGGGAAGGGGGGCCTACATTACGGAAGGGAAGGGGGGCCTACATTACGGAAGGGAAGGGGGGCCTACATTACGGAAGGGAAGGGGGCCTACATACGGAAGGGAAGGGGGGCCTTACATTACGGAAGGGAAGGGGGGCCTACATTACGAAAGGGAAGGGGGCCTACATACGGGAAGGGAAGGGGGGCCTACATTACGGAAGGGAAGGGGGCCTACATTACGAAGGGAAGGGGGGCCTACATTACGGAAAGGGAAGGGGGGCCTACATTACGGAAGGGAAGGGGGCCTACATTACGGAAGGGAAGGGGGGCCTACATTACGGAAGGGAAGGGGGGCTACATTCGGAAGGGAAGGGGGGCCTACATTACGGAAGGGAAGGGGGGCCTACATTACGGAAGGGGAAGGGGGCCTACATTACGGAAGGGAAGGGGGGCCTACATTACGGAAGGGAAGGGGGGCCTACATTACGGAAGGGAAGAAGGGGGGCCTACATTACGGAAGGGAAGGGGGGCCTACATTACGGAAGGGAAGGGGGGCCTACATTACGGAGGGAAGGGGGCCTACATTACGGAGGGGGGGAAGGGGGGCCTACATTACGGAAGGAAGGGGGGCCTACATTACGGAAGGGAAGGGGGCCTACATTAACGGAAGGGAAGGGGGGCCTACATTACGGAAGGGAAGGGGGGCCTATATTACGGAAGGGAAGGGGGCTACAGGGGGGTCTACATTACGGAATGGAAGGGGGGCCTACATTACGGAAGGGGGGGGCCTACATTACGGAAGGGAAGGGGGGCTACATTACGGATGAAGGGGCCTATATTACGGAAGGGAAGAGGGGGCCTACATTACGGAAGGGAAGGGGGGCCTACATTACGGAAGGGAAGGGGCCTACATTACGGAAGGAAGGGGGAAGGGGGCCTACATTACGGAAGGGAAGGGAAGGGAAGGGGGGGCCTACATTACGGTAGGAAGGGGGGCCTACATTACGGAAGGAAAGGGGGGCCTACATTACGGAAGGAGGGGGGCCTACATTACGGAAGGGAAGGGGGGCCTACATTACGGAAGGGAGGGGGGGCCTACATTACGGAAGGGAGGGGGGGCATACATCATGGAAGGGAAGGGGGGCCTACATTACGGAAGGGGGGGGGGCCTACATTACGGAAGGGAAGGGGGCATGCATCACAGGGTATGTTTAGCATTTTGCCAAGGGGGAAATGCCTTGACTGAGTGGCATGTTATTTTGAGGGGAGGAAGGGGGAAGGGGAGACATACAAGGGCCTGACCCCTTCTGTAACCTTGAGCAGACCAAAGGACCTGGGTGGATGGGGGATGGCCACCGGCCACACGGGCAATGTACAAACATACATACATACATACATACATACATGCATGCATGCATGCATGCATGCATACATACATACATACATACATGCATACATACATACATACATACATACATACATACATACATACATACATACATACATACATACATACATACATACATACATACATACATAGCATACATACATACATACAAACACATACACATGCATGCACAGTAACACCACATCGCAACTCACCACAGTAGAAGGGGTCCATGGCCACCCACCCCCATCCACCCCCCACCAACCACCACCAACTACCAACTCACCACAGTAGAAGGGGGTCCATGGCACCCACCCCCATGCACCCCCACCAACCACCACCCACCACCAACTACCAACTCACCACAGTAGAAGGGGTCCATGGCACCCACCCCCATCCACCCCCCCACCAAACACCACCAACCACCAACTACCAATTCACCACAGTAGAAGGGGTCCATGGCACCCACCCCTATCCACCCCCCACCCCCCACCAACCACCACCAACTACCAACTTACCACAGTAGAAGGGGTCCAAGGTGCCCACCCCATCCACCCCCCACCCAACACCAACCACCACCAACTACCAACTCACCACAGTAGAAGGGGTCCATGGCACCCACCCCTATCCACCCCTTACCAACCACCAACCACCACCAACTACCAACTCACCACAGTAGAAGGGGTCCATGGCACCCACCCCTATCCACCCCCCACCCCCCACCAACCACCAACCACCACCAACTACCAACTTACCACAGTAGAAGGGGTCCATGGCCACCCACCCCCACACCCCACCAACCATCACCAACTACCAACTCACCACACCAGTAACACCACATCGCAACTCACCACAGTAGAAGGGGTCGTAGATTCGCAGCTTGGCCTGGAGGGGTTTGAAATATTGTTTTTGTAAGTTGAAGATCCGGCGTTGGTGTTGGTGTTTGGTGGTTGGTGTTGGTGGTGTTGGGTTGTTGGTTTGGTGTGCGGTGGTGTGGTGGTGGGTGGTGGGGTGTTGGTGGTGTTGGTGTGTTTTGGTGTTGGTTGGTGGTGTGGTGTGGTGTGTGTTGGTGGTGTTTGGTGTTGGTGTTGGTGGCGGTGTTGGTGGTGGTTTGGTGTTGGTGGTGTTGGTGTTTGGTGTGGTGGTGTTGGTGGTGGTGTTGTGGTGTTGGTGTTGGTGTGGTGTTGGGTGTGTGGTTTGGTGGTGTTTGGTGGGTTGTTGGTGTTGGTGTTGGTCGGTTGGTGGTGTTTGGTGCGTTGGTGGGTGTGGTGTTTTTGGTGTTTGGGTGTGTGGTGTGTGTGTTGGTGGTGTTGGTGTTGGTGTGTTGGTGTTGGTGGTGTTGGTGTTGGTGTTGGTGTTGGTGTTGGTTTTGGTTGGTGTTGGTGTTGGTGGTGTTGTGTGGTGTGGTGTTGGTGGTGTTTGGTGTTGGTGGTGTTGGTGTGTGTTGGTGGTGTTGGTGTGGTGGTGGTGTTGGTGGTGTGGTTGTGTGGTGTTGGTGGTGTTGTGTTGGTGGTGTTGGTGTTGGTGGTGTGGTGTTGGTGTGGTTGTTGTGTGGTGTTGGTTTGGTGTGGCGTTGTGGTGTTGGTGGTGTTGGTGGGTGTTGGTGTTGTGTTGTTGGTGTTGGTGGTGTGGTGGTGTTGGTGTTGGTGTTGGTGGTGTTGGTGTTGTGTGTGTTGGTGTTTGGTGGTGTTGGTGTTGGTTGGTGTTGGTGTTGGTGTGGTGTTGGTGGTGTTGTGTGGTGTGGTGTGGTGTTGGTGTTGGTTGGTGTTGGTGTTTGGTGTTGGTGGTGTGTGTTGGTGTGCGGTGTTGGTGTGGTTGGTGTGGGTTGTGTGGTGTTGGTGTTGGTGGGTTGGTTTGGTGTTGGGTGGTGTTGGTGGTGTTTGGTAGGTTGTTGGTGTTGGTGTTGTGTTTGGTGTTGGTGTTGTGTTGGTGTTGGTGTTGGTGTTGGTTTGGTGTTGTGTGTGTGGTGGTGTTGGTGTTGGTGTTGGGTGGGTGTTGGTTGGTGTGGTGGCGGTGCGTGTGGTGGTGTTGGTGTTGCGTGGTTTGTCGGGTGGTGTGGGGTGTGGTTGAGTGTTGGTGTTTGGTGTTGGTGTTGGTGTGTGGTGCGGTGTTTTGGTGTTGGTGTGTGTTGGTGTTTGGTGTGGTGGTGTGGTGTTGTGTTTGGTGGGTGTGGTGTTGGTGTTGTCTGTTGTGGTTGGTGGTGTCTGGTGATGTCGTCGCGTGGATTGTGTTTAAAAATGGCTGTTGGTTGCGTGTGTGGTGTTTGGTGTGGTGGTGTTGGTGTTGGTGGTAGTGGTGTGTCTATAAGTGGTTGTAGTCGTGGTGGTGGTGGTGGTGTGTGGCACCTTCCAGTTGTATGTGTAATGTATGGTGTTTGGTGGTTTGCAGTGGTGTGTGTGTTGCGTGTTGCGTGTTGTGGTGGTGGCTGGTGTTTGGTGTTTGGTGGGGTGTTTGGTGGCGGGTGGTGGTGTTTGGTGTTTGAGTGGGTGTAAATCTTGTATTGCCGGGGAGTGGCGTGTGGTGGTGGGTGTGGTTGTGGTGGTGGTTGTTTCGTTGGGGTGTTGGTGGATGTTGGTGTTGGTGTTGGGGGGTGTGTTGGGTGTTGGTGGGTGTTGTGTGTGTTTGGTGGTGTGGTTGTTGGTGTTGGTGTGTCGGTGGTGGTGATGTTGGTGGTGGTGGTTGTGGAGGTGGTGGCGTTGTGTTGCACCACGTGTACTTGTGGTCCCGAGTTGTTATGGTGTTGGTGTGGTGTGGTGGTGGTGGTGGGTGTGGTGGTGTTAGTGGGGGTGGTGGGTGTTGGGTGGTTGGGTGTGGCCGGTGGTGGTGTGGGTTGGTGGCGTGTTGTGTTGGTGTTGTGGTGTTGGGGTAGCCGTTCGGGTGGTTGTGTTTGGTGGCCCACTTACCTTGTCGTGTGGTGTTGGTTGCGTGTTGAGTTGTAAATGGGCGTGGTAAAGTAGGTGTGGTGTTGGTGTTCCTCGATGTTGGTGCGTTGGGGGTGGGTGTGGTGTGGTATGTGGGTGTCGTCGAGGTGGTGTTTGTTAACCGTCGTGTACCAGGTGTCCCGGTGGTGGTGGTGAGTTTGTAATTGTGGGTGCAGTGGTGGTTATGGTGTAGGTTGGGGTGGTTATAAGTGGTGGTGGGGTGCCATAGATGCACCTTCCAGGGTTAAATCTTGGTTTTTGTTGGTGTGTGGGTGGTGGTGGGGTGGTGTGGGTGGTGGTGGTGGTGTGTTTGGTGGGGTGGTGGTGTGTGGTGTTGGGGTGGTGGAGGAGGGGGTGGTGGGGGTAGTGGGGTGTGGGTGTGGTGGTGGTGGGGGTGTGGTGTTTTACCCCCGCTTACTCAACTAGGTGGTCCCGAGATTTGTAATAATGGTGGTGGTGGTGGTGGTGGTGGTGGTGGTGGTGTGGTGGTTTGGTGGTGGGTGCGTGGTGGTGGTGGTGGTAAGGGTGGTTAGGTAGGGTTACCCACTTACCCCAGGTGGTCCTGAGTTGTAAATGTTGTGTGGTGGTGGGTGGTGTGGTGGGTGTGTGTGGTGGTGGTGTTTAGTGGCGGGTGTTGTTACCCGCTTACCTAGAGTTGGTCCCCCTCACTCCGAGATCGACGTGCGACAATGGTCTATGGTGGTAACTGATGGTGAGACCGGGTGGTGGTGGTGTGAGCGCAGTGGCGCTTGGGTGGGTGGTGGTGGGCTGGTGGTTGGTACTCACGGTGGTGGTGGTGGGTTGTGGGCGGTGGGGGGTGTGGTGGTGGTGGGTGTGTGTGGGTGTGGTGGTGCGGGTGTGTACCCGTCTAGGTGATCATGCGTGGTAGGGTGGTGGGTGGTGGTGGTGCATGGGTGGTTGTGGCGTAGGGTCTGCGGTGGTCCTGAGTTGGAGGGGTGGTGCTGGGTGGTTACCCGCGTGATGTAGGGTTTTAACCGCTTCACCTAGGTTTCCGAGTTGTAATTGGTGTAATGGTGCGCGATTGGTGGTGGTGGATGGTGGGTGGTAGGTCGGTGGTGGGTGGTAGGGTGGTGGTTGGTGGGTGACCGTGGTGTGGTCGGTGCTCATACCCACTGTACCTTGGTGGGAGTTGAAATGGTAGTGTGTGGTGGGGGGTGGTGGTGGTGTGGTTGGTGGCGTGTAGGTGGTGGTGGCGGGTGTTGTTACCCGCTTTAAACCTAGGTTGGTGCCCGAGATTGTAATTGGTGGTGGTGGTGGGTGGTGGTGGGGTGGTGTGTGGTGGGTGGTGGGGTGTTGGTGGTGGTGTGTGGGTGGTGGTGGCGGTAGTGTTGGTTGGTACCCACTTACCTTGGTGTCCTGAGATTGTAAATGTCGGTGGGGGGGGTGGTGGTGCGTGCTGATGTGTTCGTTGGTGTTGGTGGTGGCTGGTGTTGTTTGTTGTGGTGTTTACATTCGGTGGTGATGATGGTGAGTTGTGGTGGTGGTGTCCACCCACTTAACTTTGGTGTGGGTGCCGAGCTTGTTATGGTGGTGGTGGTTGTGGTGGTGGTGGTGGGGTGGGTGGTGGGTTGGTGGTGTGGATAGTGGTGCTGGTGGCTGGTAGGGTGGTGTGTTATACCTGTTGGCTGAATGGTGTTGGTTGGCATGTTAAAGTGTTCGGTGGTGATGTATGGTGGTTGTGCGTTTGTTGGTGCCACCACTTGACTTTTTCGGTCCCGAGTTGTTATTGGTGAGTGGTGGTTGGTGGGCGTTTTGGTTGGTGGTGTGTGTTTGGCTGGGTGGTTACCCGCTTACCCTAGGTGGCCCGAGTTGTAATTGGTGGTGGTGTGTGGTGGTCGGTGGTGGTGGTGGGTGGTGGGTTGGTTGTGGTGGTTGGTGAGCGGATGTGTTATCGAGGAGAGCGGTGTGTTACGCCACTTACCTTGGTGCGTCCTGGGTTTGTAAAATGGTGAGTGAGTGAGTGCGGTGGTGGTGGTGGGTGGTGTGTGTTGTGTTCGGGGCGGTCTTGTTGTTACCCGCTTTAACCTAGGTTGGTCCCCCGAGTTCGAATTGGTTGGTGGTGGTGGGGTGGTGGTGGTGGATGGTGGGTGGTGGTGTTGTGAGGTGGGGTGGTGGTGTGGGTGGTGGTGGGTGGTGGAGGGTGGTGTGGTGGTGGTGGTGGGTGTGGTGGGTGTGGTGCTGATGTTGTGTTGGTGGTGTTGGTTGTGTGTTGTTGTGGTGTGTGGTGGTGTTGGTACTGTCGGTTGGTGATGATGGTGGTTGTGGTGGTGGTGCACCCACTTGCTTTTTGGTCCGAGTTGTTATTGGTGGTGGTGGTTGGTGTGGTGGTGGTGGTGGGTGGGTGGGTGGTTGGTGGTGGTGTGGGTGGTGGTGGACGGTAGGGTGGTGTTACCCACTTACCTTGGTGGTCCTGGAGTTGTAAATGGTGGTGGTCGGTGGTGGTGGGCGTGGTCACGTGGTGGGCGTTTACGGTGTTGGTGGCGGGTGTTGTTACCCGCTTACCTAGGTGGTCCTCGAGTTGCTAATTGGTGGTGTGGTGGTCTGTGGTGGTGCGTTGGGGTGCGTGGTGGTAGTGGTGGTGGTGTGGGTGGTGGTGTTGGTGGTGGGTGGTGTTGCCCGTGGTGGTGGTGGGGAGGGTGGTGGTGAGTGGGGTGTGGTGGTGGTGTGGTGGTGGTGGGTGGGAGTGGTGGTTGGTGGCGGGTGTTGTTAACCGCCACTTACCTAGGTGTCCCGAGTGGGTGTAATTGGTGGTGGTGTGTAGTGTGTTGGTCGGTGTTGGTGTCGTGGTGGAACTGTGGCTTGTGGTGGTGTGTGGGTGGATTGAGGGGGTGGTGGTGTGTGGTGCGTGGCGTAGTAGGTGCGATTGTAGTGGTGGTGGTGGTGG
This sequence comes from Microglena sp. YARC, assembly GCA_022414725.1. Lineage (NCBI taxonomy): Eukaryota > Viridiplantae > Chlorophyta > Chlorophyceae > Chlamydomonadales > Chlamydomonadaceae > Microglena > Microglena sp. YARC. Next base: position 24,007 of record JAJSRW010001694.1, on the reverse strand, counting down.
TTCGACCACGCTACCAGTGGTCAGTGTAATTCGTGGTGGTGGGGGTGGTGGTGGTATGCAACGTGTGGTGGTGCGTGCGTGGTGGTGTGGTGGTGGGTGGCGTGGTTGGTGGTGGTGGTGGTGGGTGGGTGGTGGTGGTGTGGGGGTGGGTGGTGTGGTGGTGGTGGTGCGGTAGGGTGGACCCACTTGACTAGGTGGTCCTCCGAGTATCGTATTGGTCGGATGAACTTGGTGGGTAATGGTGGTGATGGTGGGTGGTGGTGGTGGTGTGGGTGGTGGTGGGTGGTGGTGTGGTGGTGGTGGTGTGGTGGGTGTGGTGGGTGGTGGGGGTCGGTGGTGTGGTGGTGGTGGGTGTGGGTGGTGGGTGGCAGTGGCGTGTTGTTACCCGCTTTAAAAACCTAGGTGTCGCGTCCCGTTGTTGTAATTGGTGGTGGTTGGTCGTGGTGTGGTGGTGGTGGGGGTGGTTGGTGGGTGGGGCATTGGTTGGTGTGGTGGTGGGGTGGTGGTGGCCGGGCGGGTAGGGTGGTGTTACCCACTTACCTTGGTGCGTCCTGAGTTGTAAATGGTTGGTGGTGGTGGCGGTGGTGTGGTGGGTGGTGCTGTGTTGGTGTTGGTGGCGGGTGTTGTTTACCCGCTTACCTAGGTGGTCCCGAGTTGTAATCTGGTGTGGTGGTGATGGGTGTGGTGGTGGATGATGTGGCTGGGTGGTGGTGGGTGGGTGGTGGGTGGTATCGGTCGGGTGGTGGTGGTGGTGGTGGGTGGTGGTGGTGGTTGGTGGGTGGTGGGGTGGTGGTGTTGGTGTGGTGGGTGGTGGTGGCGGTAGGGTGGTGTTACCCACTTACCTTGGTGGTCCTGAGTTGTTAAATGGTGGTGGTGGTGGTGTGGTGGCGGTGTTGTTACCCGCTTACCTAGGTAGGTCCTGAGTTGTAATTGGTGGTGGTGGTGTGGTGGTCCAGAGATTGCGTCGCCAACCTAAACAAAGATGGGATCGATATCTTGGCCTCGGCCTCGAAAGGGGTTTCTGCATGGTACAGGGGTGCACTAGGTTTGGCTGAAAAGCCAAGGAGGGTAGCTGCCTAGAAGCTGCTGCTCTACTCCTCTCTGCTCGTAGATGAAGAGCCACGCAGGGCAGCTACCTAGAAGCTGCTGCTCTACTCCTCTCTGCTCGTAGATGAAGAGCCACGCAGGGCAGCTACCTAGAAGCTTGCCTGCTCTGCACTTTCTTCTCATTGCTGAAGAAAAATAAATAGTGGCCTTGTCTGCCTACCTTGGGGTCACGATTTTTTTTTTTTTTTTTTTTTTTTTGTTGTAGTGTATGGTGTGAGGTTGTGGTTGGTGCTGTTGGTGGTTGTGTTGTGTGGTGGGTGTTGGTGTGGTGGGTGGTGCGTGGTGGCTGGTGGCGTGGTGGGTGTTTGTTACCTTGGTTCCGTCCCCAGCTGAGTCGCCAACCTAAACAAGATTGGTTCCGAGTCCCCGGTAGGCCTCGAAAGGGGTTTCTGCGTGGTCTGAGGCGTCGGCTTCGAAGGGGTGTGCGCTGGCCCTAGCTGGAGTCACCACTAATGGCTTGAGGCCCAAGTGGCCGAACATCTTCTGAGCCTTGTGGTTGATTGCCCACTGGGAAGGAGGGGAAGGGTCGAGGGTGAGGTGCAGGTAGAGTGAGGTGGGGTATTACCAGGAGATGTAGGGTGAGGTGAGGTGAGGTGGTGGTGGTGGTGATGCGGTGATGGGTGATGGCGGTGATGGCGGGCGATGGCGGTTGATGGTGGTGATGGAGGTGATGGCGGTGAGGTGAGGTGAGGTGAGGTGGTGGTGGTGGTTGATGGCGGGAGGTGGTATGGTGGTGAGGCGGTGAGTGAGGTGGGATGGCGGTGATGGGGTGAGGTGGCAGATGGCGGTGATGGTGGTGATGGGGTGATGGCGGTGCCATGGTGGTGATGGGTGGTGATCGGTGGTGGGTGGCGATGCGGTGATGGTGGTGAGGATGTGATGGCGTGATGTGATGGTGATTGGTGCGGTGGCGATGGCGGTGATGTTGGTGGTGCATGGTGGTGTGGCGATGGCGGTAGGTGTGATGGTGGTGATGGCGTGATGGTGAGTGATGGCGTTGGTGGTGATGGTGGTGATGGTGTGATGGTGGTGATGGTGGTGATGGTGGTGATGTGGTGATGGTTGTGATGGCGGTGATGGTGGTGATGGGTGGTGGTGATGGTGGTGATGGTGGTGAGGGTGGAGATAAGATGGGTGAGGTGATGCCTGGGGTCAGTCCAGGTGGGTTTAATTTGCCTAGGTGGCCAAAACATCTTTTGAGCTTTGTGGTGATTGCCACTGGGAGGAGCTAAGGTGGGGGAGGGGATGCCCACAAAAAAATAAAAAAGGGAAAAGAAGAAGAAGAATGAAGAAGAAAAGAAGACAAGAAGAAAAGAAGATCCAGCGAATGAAGAAAAGAAGAAAGAGAGGACAAGAAGAAAAGAAGAATGGAGAAAAGAAGAAAAGAAGAAAAGAAGACAAGAAGAAATGAAGAAAGAAAAAAATCACCACCTATCTCTGATTGCCCTTCTAGCCCTCTGGCCAGCTTTCTTGGCGCCTCTCGAGGCCCTATGTAGTCTATAACACTCTCGACATGGAAAAACTAGAGAACAAAACAAAAACAGAGAGAAAAGCAAAAGAAAGTGGGGGAAAAAAGAAAGAAAAAGAATAAAAAGGAATGAAAAATGAAAAATGAAAAAAGAAAAAAGTAAAAAGTAAAAAGTAAAAAGTAAAAAAAGAAAAAAAGAAAAGAAAAAAAACTCAGCATGCTCTTCCCTCTCCCGTCTAACCCTTTGACCAGCTTTCTTGGCGCCTCTCCTAGGCCCCATGTGGGATAACAATCTCGACATGGAAGACTAGAGAACAAAACAAAATAAATTGAGAAGCAAAAGAAAGTGGGGGAAAAAAAAGCGAGCTGGAAAAAAGAATAAAAAAAAAGAATGAAAAAAAATAAAAAGTATATATAAAAAGAAAAAGTAAAAAGAAAAAGTTGTAGAAAAAATCTACGCTCAGCATGCTCTTCCCTCTCCCTTCTAATCCTCTGAGCAGCTTTTTTGGCGGCTCTCCTCGCTGCCTTCTCGGCAGGTCCTACCTCGGCAGTAAGCTCTTCCTTGGGCTCCTGTACACCGGCACCAGCCTCCTGGGTGGGGTGGGTGGAGGTGGGTGGGTGAGTGGTGGGGTGGGTGGGTGGGTGAGTGTGGTGGGTGGTGGGCTGGGGTGGGGTATGATGGTGGTGGTGGTAGTTTGGGTGGGGGTGGGATGGTGTGGATGGGTGGGTGGGTGGGGAATGTGGTGGGGTGTGAAGTGCTGTGGTGAGCATCTCTCCAGGCAGTCTTCTTGGCAGGTCCTCCCCCGGCGGCAAGCTCTTCCTTGGGCTCCTGTACACCGCACCAGCCTCCTGCGGGGGTGGGGTGGTGGGGTGGGGGTGGGGGTGGGTGTGGGGGTTTGGTGGCGGGTGGTGGGTGGTGGGGTGGGGTTGGGGGGGTGGTGGTGGGGGTTGGGTGGGTGGGCGCCTGGGGGGTGGGTGAGTGTCTTGAGTGGGTTGGTCGTTGTGGGGCTGTCCGTGGGTGTAGGTGGGTGGGCGTGGAGTTGGGCTCCCTCCTAACCTCAGCGCAAGCTCTTCTTAAGGGCTCCTGTACACCGGCACCGGCCTCCTGCAGAGTGGGGGTGTGGGGTGGGGTGGTGGACGGTGTGTGGGGATGGTGTGGGGGTGAAGTGCTGGTGGTGGCGGCTCTCCTAGCAGTCTTCTTTTGGCAGGTCCTTACCACAGGTTCCTAAACCACAGGGTAACCTCCTCTTAAGGAGTCCTAGTGGGTGTGGTGGTTGTCGTAGGTGGGTGGCAGCACGCACATGCATGCACACACACACTGACATGCACATATACGCACAGGCATGCACACATGCATACACACACACACATGCACACACACATAGCGTACCCAAGCCTCCTTGCCAACACACACACACACAGCGTACCCCAGCCTCCTTGTGTCTCGCCCTCCTTGCCAACTTGCGCCTGCTTCTTTGCACATGCTCAGCACACATATGCAGACACACACACAAACACACACGCACAGGCACACTCACATGCAAACACTCTCTCACACACATGCATACACACACACAAACACGCGTGCAACACACACACACACACACACGAACACGCACGCACAGGCACACACACATGCAAACACTCTCTCACACACATGCATACACACACACAAACACGCGTGCAACTCCACACACACACACACACACACACACACCAAAACAAACACTGGCTAGTTTGGGGCTCCAGTGCAACTCCACACACACACCTCTAACAACGTTACCGGATTCCAGCCTCCATTGGGTCCCCCCCCTACCTTGCCAACACACACACACACATGCACACAAACACACAATGCACACACACACACCATGCACACACATATGCACACAAAAAAACACAAACAAACACACAGGCAAACACACACAGGCATTCACGCACAATAAAACACATGCAAAGACTTCTCACACACACACACACACACACTCTTAACACACACATGCACACATTCACACTCCCACACACACACTCAAACACACACATGCATGCACACGATTTCACACTCACACACACCTATGATGGAGGAGGTACCCAGCCTCCTTGCGTTCCGCCCTCCTTGCCCAAACACACACACATGCAAATTACTCTCACACATTGTCACACACACACTCTTAACACACACATGCACCACAAACACACACTCGAACACACTCATGCACACACATTCACACACACCACACCTCTGACGTGTCATCCCAGCCTCCTTCGTTCTGCCCTCCATGTTCACACACACACACATATGCACACACACCAAACACACACACATATACACACATGCACACACACACATGTCACAAACAAAACACACACATGCATGCAAAACAATCCCATACACACACATGCACACACACACGATGCAAAACACTCACAAAACGCACACACTTTAACACACATGCACACACACCACACACTCTGACGGTCTCACCCCAGCGCCTCCTTGCGCTCCCCCCCTTGCGTTCTCCTTGCCAACACACACACACACTGCACACAACACACACCATGCAAACACACACACTAACACACACATATGCACACACACACGAACACACACGCACAGCACACGCCCAACACGCCACAGGCATTCACGCGACACACACATGTGTTAAACACGCTCACACACATCACACACAAACACACACATATGCACACACACACAAACACACACACACTCTGACACACACATGCACACAAGCACACACATGCAAACACTCCCACACACACACACACTCTAACACACACATTCACACACACACACACACCTCTGATGGAGGAGCACCACCGCAGGCCACTCCTTGCGTTCCGTCCTCCTTGCCACACACACACACATCAAACAATCTCACACCACACCACACTCTTAACACACACATGCACACACACACACTCTAACACAACCTCATGCCACACATCACACGCACATGAAGCATGCACACACACACACTCTAACACACACATGCACACAGACACACTCTAACACACACATTCACACACACTCACACCTCTGATGGAGGAGGCACCCCAGCCTCCTTGCGTTCCGCCCTCCTTGCCACACACACACATGCAAATACTCTCACACACACACACTCACTCTTTAAACACACACATGCACACACACACACACTTAACACACTCATGCACACATTCACACACACACAACACCTCTGACGCGTGTTCCACCCCAGCCTCCTTGCGTTCCACCCTCCTTGATAACGCACACACACACATGCGAACACTCTCAGACACACACTCTAACACACATGCACACATTCACACACACACACACTCTAACACACATGCACACATTCACACACACACACATTCCGCTGCCCTGATTCCATGCAACACACACATATGCACACACACACTCTAACAAACATGCACACATTCACACACACACACACACACATGCACACACATATGCACACACACACTCTAACACACATGCACACATTCACACACACACACACATGCACACATATATGCACACACACACATGCACACACATATGCACACACACATCCTTGCTAACACACATGCACACATTCACACGCACACACACATGCGAACACTCTCAGACACACACTCTAACACACATGCACACATTCACACATTCACACACACATGCGAACACTCTCAGACACACACTCTAACATACATGCACACATTCACACACACACACACACACATGCGGAACACTCTCAGACACACACTCTAACACACATGCACACATTCACACACACACACACATGCACACACATATGCACACACACACTCTAACACACATATCACATGCTGCACACCCATGGGTACACACACAGGTGTCGTCACGACACACACACACCTCTGACGGTGTCACCCAAGCTTCCTTGCGTTCCGCCCTCATTGCCAACACACACACACACACATGCACACACATATGCACCACACTACACAGGCCAGTCACGCAAACACGCAGGGCCACAACTACTTTTTACACACACACTCTAACACACAAACAACACACACATGCACACACAATATGCCACACACACAGGCCAGTCACGCAAACACACGCAGCAAACACTTTTCACACACACACACTCTAACACACACATGCACACACATATGCACACACACAGGCAGTCATGCACACACGCAGGCAAACACTTTTCACACAGATGATACACACTCTAACACACACATGCACACAAGCACACACATGCACACACATATGCACACACACAGGCAGTCATGCACACACGCAGGCAAACACTTTTCACACACACACTCTAACACACACATGCACACACACACAAACACACTCACACTCTAACCCACACATGCACACAAGCACACACATGCAAACACTCTCACACACACAACAACTACTTTAATACACACAAGCACACACACACACACCTCTGGCGGTGTCACCCCAGCCTCCTTGCGTTCCGCCCTCCTTGCCAGCTTGGCCAGCTTCTTCGCCTCGGTCTTGGCTGCCCTCTCCGCCTCGGTCAAGGGGGTATCACTTCTGGGGGCTACAGACGCCCACGAGGGCGTAGCTCCCCCTTGTCTGCCCCCCCCCTGATCCTGGGACCAAGCCCCGTCCTGGAATCCTGACCCCCCTGACCAAGGCTGGGCATCAGCATCACCGTAGGTGCCAGGCTGGCGTGTATAAGTTGTCGCCAGTTGGCGTGGCCTCATTGTTTGGAGTCCCGCTGATCCGCGCTTGCTTCCGTTGCCAGTGGGCAGCCTTTTTGGCAGCCCTCGATAGTTTGGGTTCGCTCGTCCGTCGTTGCGGGCGTCCATTGTCTACGTACTGACGACCAATGAACGCACGTACTGGCCAAGCGATGACAACCCGATGAGGAAAAGAGATCTTTAACGGCAGATGGCAGGTGCAACGGGGGGGTGGGGTGTAGGGTACGTTGCGACTGCAATAATCACAACCGCAACTGAGCCAGGCAACTGTTCCAGTATCTGCGGGCGAGGGGTGGTGTTCCGCCGCTGCGCGCCCCCCCCGACTTCCTGACCCGCTGCCTACCGATCCTGAGGGGGGGCGTGCCATGGCGTGCCCCTAACGATGGTTGAGCTCGTTGAACCGATGAAAGGGTGTAATACGGGGTGGCGCTTCAGGGGTTCGCGGTCGCTTTGTCAACCGGCATGGCATTTTATAGCTAGTTTAACCGAACCATGGCGTCTCCATGCAGCAACGGAATAAAGACGCGTCGCACAAAATCAAGAGCTAGGTTTACTACCTTAGCTATACACTGTGTTAAACATGTTTAAAACATGTTTTGTTATGCAAAGGAAATGTGTTCAAATTTTTAAAAAATTCAGTGCTAGTTATTCAGCTATATCCTACTACTATATCGGGTTCTACAGTAATTTATTAAGCAGCTAAAATTCTGTAAGTCAGCTTTCTTTAGCATTTGTTCTTATTAGAAGTGTTATAAGTAACTAAGACTAAGAAGCCTTAAAAATAGAAAATTAGAAAAAGCTGAATTCGAGGATTCGAGGAAGGTAGCATCGCCATACCCTACTCATATATCGGCTATACAAAGGTTAATTTTATATATCAGCTATACAATGGTATAAAAGAAGAAGTGTTAAAATTTATTTTTTAGACAAGTTCGAGTGCAGCGGAGTCGCCTACGCCTCTAAAAACTGGCGGAGACGTGATCAGCTGAGGAGCGACGACAGGTGGCAATGGAAGTGAGTTAGTTTCGAGGCCGTTGGCTGACGTGTCGGGCTTCATCACGGTCAGATGGATGTATTTGGATGGATGTCGACGGACAAGGGTCATGGAAAAATCCGACATTTCAAAAACAAGGTACGCCCGGTACTTTCCAGGCTCTTTTTTTCTAGCCCTCAGAATGACATGGGAGTCGAACTAGGGTCTCTCTCTCTCTCTCTCTCTCTCTCTCTCTCTCTCTCTCTCTCTCCACGCTCAAAACGCCCTAACCAACACTTGTACAAACGATGTACAAAAGCGAGACCGTCATTCTTCTTTTCCCTTCAACCGTCACTGTGTGTCCGTTTTCGTTTTGGTGAATAGTGCTAGTTGATGTTATTAGATGGACGCGACAATCATGCGCACTACCTGCGACAAGTGTGGTAAACAATTTCTAGGCGGCAACCACGGAAACTTCGATTGAAGAGCTGATTAATTGATGGCCGGTTGAAACTTGGATTGTAGACCTGATTATGTAATGCCTGATTGAAGCTTGGATTGAAGAACTGATTATTGAAGGCCTGATTGTTGCAGAATATTGAAGGTGGGTACATTAGGGGCCAAGGGGCCCTAATCCCCAAGCCCCACCAAACAATGTAACATTAATGATGATGATTTTCTATGTTTCAAACATTCCCAATGGTCTCTAGACCACCCTCAAATGGATAGGCCTTTGAAAACCCTGTCAAATGAGCCTAATTAGACACCATTACACTAAGTGGTGGCTGAGATATGTGACTGTACAGCGGGTTTCCGAAGCCAGGCGGGGGGGGGGGCTGCAGAAGGGTGCCTCAGCACTTTTTGGTGATGGGGTCTTTCACTCTTTTTTTTTTGCCCCCCCCCCCCTTCACTGGCAAAAACTGTGTGTTAAAAAAAAGAGTGCTAGTACGCAGCTATACAATGTTTGAAAGAACCCTCAGGAATGTGGATCGGGGCTGTTTTGGGTGCAACAAATGGCCTGCCTGGACTATGATGATATACTCACTGCACTGCACTGCACTGCACTGCACTGCACTGCACTGCAAAACTGCACTGCACTGCACTGCACTGCACTGCACTGCATCTGCACTGCACTGCACTGCACTGCACTTTTGCACTGGCACTGCACTGCACTGCACTGCACTGCACTGTTCGTCTGGAGCCATGTAACCAAGCTCAAGCTCAATTTACCTCATTCACGAATCGAATGTGTAGTACTATGGCGAAACGCAACAACGATTCATTCAAACCGTGCCACCAGTCACGTAGTAGTTTGTATGTATGTTCTTGCAGGTCAGGGGTAGAACAAATACGTTGAAGGGACCTGCCCAACCATTTTTTTTTAGCTGTGAAAGGACTTTCACCCCAGGAGGTGGGTCTCCCGACACAAACCAGCGACACAGAGGATTCAGTTTGAATGGTGGTGCCACTCCTACAATATGCAAAGTAGGCGCACTATCTGGTGAGAGATACCAACCCACGACCAAACGCACATTCACCACTACCCCTGTTACCATGAGATCAGTAAGGGCTGTACAGAAACAGCAACCATGATATCAGTAACAGGGTACTTCAAATTGCCATGGCCAGCGCTTTAGCGCACTTGAAAACAAAAAAACTGCGCGTTTCTAGTGCAAAAAGCGCAAAAATGCTTGCTGCGCCCACAGGGAGTTGCAAAAAAAAACTGCGCTTAAAGCGGCAGAGGGGGTCAAAAAAGTCAGCGATCAAAAGCGCAAAAAGCGGCGCGCTTTGAAGTTACCCTGCTCAGTAAGGGCTGTACAGAAAAAGCACCCATGAACAAACACCCAAACAATCGTTATACCGACGGGGGCTTTGAGTTCGTCTCCTATCAGCTGGATTCTGTTAGAATTCTGTTAGGATCTTCCTATTAGCTGGATTTTGATGGGATTCTGTTAGGATCTTCCTATTAGCTGGATTTCGTTGGGATTCTGTTAGGATCTTCCTATTCGCTGGATTTTGTTGGGATTGTGTTAGGACTCCCCTCCTAGCTAAACAATGGTCTGTCAATGGTAATTGTTATGGTAAAGCATGATGACTAAGCATTTGTTTTTTAAATGTGAAAGGATAGATGATCACGTGATGAGGATAGATGGTCACGTGATTGAGGATAGAATTGGTTCACGTGATGAGGATATATGGTCACTTGATGAGAATATATGGTCACGTGATGAGGATATATGGTCACTTGATGAGGATAGATGGTCACATGATGAGGATAGATGGTCACGTGATGAGGATAGATGGTCACGTGATGAGGATAGATGGTCACGTGATGAGGATAGATGGTCTCGTGATGAGGATAGATGGTCACGTGATGAGGATAGATGATCACGAGAGCACATATGAGTATCGCAATTCAAGAAAAGGAGCCAAGGTGTGTTATGACGGTTTTGCGGCGAAAAAAGCTGGACAAAAGCTACAATTAAGTCGGGTCCTAACATCTCTCAACATTTCAAACTTGTACCATCCAAACATGTGAGCATACATAGGTTTGGGAGCAGCATGTATGCACGTTGTTACATTGTAGGGTTTGCCTAAATAGGCTAAAGGGACTTGCCCAACCGCGACAGGAGGGGCTAAAACGAAAAAGCACTAATGATGTAATATAACAATCATGACGACTAAGCACACTTCCTGGATTCAGGCGTCCCCTGCCCCCCCCCCTGGACTTTTTCATGAAGCGCATGACCAAGCATGGGGACTGAGCATGATGGCTAAGCACCATTCAGTTATTAAGGGCACCCTGGGACTTCTTCTGTGAAGTGGGCGCTTCTACCCCTCTTGGATTCAGTGACCAAGCATTGATGACTAAGAACTTCCTGGATTAAGCCCCGCCCCCCCCCCCCCCCCCGCTGCCCCGGACTTGAAGACCCACCCCCCCCACCCCCCCCCCCCCCCCCCCCCGTACTTGAAGCCGCATCTCCTTCTCTTTGATTCAATTGAAGGCTCGGCTTCCTCCCCCTCTTGGATTAAATGACTTAGCATGGTGACTGTGCATGATGGCTATGCACCCTTCCTGGAATAAGGCCCTCCCCCCAGGGACTGGTTTCGTGCAGCCATGTCCTTCTCCCTCTTGAATTTGGTGACTGGGCATGATGACTAAGCACCCTGGACATTTTGAGCTACGATTTGATTGAGGGCCTTTTCCTTTTTCCGTGTCGCTTGCGACACAATCTTATAACTTGTCTTAAGGGGACCTCTTGGACTTCTTCTGTGAAGGAGCGCTTGTGGAAGGTCCGGCTTCCTCCCCCTCTCGGTTTTAATGACCAAGCATGGTGACTAAGTCTCCCACACCCTGGACATTTCGACTGATTTTTTAAGGGCTACCTCCTGGACTTCTTCTGTGAAGGGGCGCTTGTGGAAGGTCCAGCTTCCTCCTCCTCGCACTTCTTTTACCCGCTTGGATTCGATGCTTCATCTTGTTGTGCTGTCGTGTTGTGTGTGTGTGTGTGTGTGTGTGTGCCTACCTCTCATTCATTCATGTACTGCACCCAAACCTTGTTGTGAAAACACGCACAAGTGTGTGTGTGTGTGTGGATGTGTGTGAGTGAGGTGTGTGGAGCTGGGGAGAAGTTTGGGGGGAGGGCGAGGGAGGGACGAGGATGGGAGGGGGGGGGCAAGATCCATCCTCACAACAAACCCAGTATCAAACCAGAGCCCACCTTGGCATCCTTCTTCTGCACAATGCTGCACATCACTCCCCAGTCGTCTATCCTTAAGTCAATGATGAACTGTGTCTGCTCGTCGTCTTGAGGTTGGTGGCTGGCAGCCCTAAACTGTATCAAGCCAAGCCAACTGAGGCCAACCTAACACAAGCTAAGCCAACCCAACCTAACACAAGCCAAGCCAACCCAACCTAATACAAGCCAAGCCAACTGAGGCCAACATAATACAAGCTAAGCCAACCCAACCTAACACAAGCCAAGCCAACCTAATACAAGCCAAGCCAACTGAGGCCAACCTAATACAAGCTAAGCCAACCCAACCTAACACAAGCCAAGCCAACCCAACCTAATACAAGCCAAGCCAACTGAGGCAAACCTAATACAAGCTAAGCCAACCCAACCCAATCCACCCTCACCCAACCCAATATCAGACCAAAGCCCCACCTTGACGTCCTATTCTTATCAGCAATCGCTGCACCACACTATCCCAGTCATACTATCTTCATGCAATCGATCAACTGGGTTTGCTGGTCGTCTGATGGCCTAACCTAACCTAAACCCAACACAACTCCAATACCAGCCTACAACCAACAACACCAACCAACTCACAACAGAACAAACTACCAAAGAGAACCAAACCCAATCTGATCCAACCCAATACCAGACCAGACCCCAACCCAATACCAGACCAGACCCCAACCCAATACCAGACCAGACCCCAACCCCAATACCAGACCCCAGACCCAATACCCACCAGACCCCAACCAATACCTGACCAGAACCCCACCTTGGCATCACCTTCTTCTGCATCTTTCGTCGTCATGAAAGCTTGTTGGTTGGCAGTCCTAAACTAATATCAAAGCCAAGCCAACCAAATAAAACCCGAGCCAAGCCAAGCCACCCTCACCCAACCCAATACCAGACCAGACCCCACCTTGGCATCCTTCTTCTGCCCAATGCTGCACATCACCTCCCAGTCGTCCATCCTCATGTCAATGATGAACTGGGTTTGCTGGTCGTCTTTAGGTTGGTGGTTGGCAGTCCTAAATCGTTATATCAACCCAAGCCAACTGAGGTACCAACCTAATATAAGCCAAGCCAGCGCCAACCTAAACCACAAGCAAGCCAAAGCCAAGCCAACCTATATCAACCCAAGCCAACTGAGGCCAACCTAATATAAGCCAAGCCAAGCCAACCTAACACAAGCCAAGCCAAGCCAACCTATATCAACCCAAGCCAACTGAGGCCAACCTAATATAAGCCAAGCCAAGCCAACCTAACACAAGCCAAGCCAAGCCAACCTATATCAACCCAAGCCAACTGAGGCTCAAACACTAATATAAGCCAAGCCCAAGCCAACTTAAAACAAGCCACCCTCACTCAACCCAACACCAGACCAAAGCCCACCTTGGCATCCTTCTTCTGCACAATGCTGCACATCACCTCCCAGTCGTCTATCCTCATGTCAATGATGAACTGGGTTTGCTGGTCGTCTTTAGGTTGGTGGTTGGCAGCACGTCTGTTCTTCTCATACACCTTGACCATCATGCCCACCTCCTGGTACCACGTGTATGATAAAGCTGGCACCCTGCATCCCAGTCACGCACTGTTCGTATTGCACTGGTGCAGGGATAGTCCAAGCGCAAAAACAAACGGGGCACACAAGGGATATAACATATTCCCCACATCGTTCTTCAAGATAATAGATATCTGAAGAAGGGAATATCGATGGTAGAGGACTGTCCTTTCTCGTACACCTTTGAACCACAATTCATGTACCTCCACCTCCTGGTTGATTGTATGATAAAGCCCTCGCTGCCTTGCCCACACGCACCTATGTATTGAGGATTCTTGTCCAATGTCGTTCTTGTCATCCGTGGTAGTTTGTACTATCATCTCGGTGCTTGTTCGCTTGTTCTTTTTGTTGTTTGTGGTGGTAAAGTTCGCACGTAGGTCAAGCGTTGGTGGTGTTCGGTGTACATGCTTGGTGTCTTCCACATGGTATATGCCGGTTCCAAGCAAGCACCTTCAACTGACGTCGTGGTGTAACTGCGTGGTGGTAATTGGTGGTGATTCATGGCCCACCTCCCTGGTTGTGATTAAAGCTTGCACCCTGCCATCAGCACCTGGATTGGGTTCTTTTGTTGAGTGTTGTTTGGGTGGTGGTTGTGTGTTGTTCTTTCTTATTGTGTTGGTGTGTTCAGTGGTGGTGGGTGAATTGTTGGTGTTGCTGTGTGTGTGGTGGTGGATCATTGCCCACCTCTCGGTCTGTGATAAAGCTGCACCCTGCCATCACGCCACTGGATATTGGTTCTTGTTGTTTGGTGTTTGTAGGTGGTGGTTGGTGTGTTCTTGTTCTTATTGTTGTTGTCATGGTGTATGGGGTTGGTGTAATTGTTGGTGTTTGCCTGGTGGTGTAATGGTGGTGGGATTCGATGGCCACTCCTGGTTTGTTATAAAGCTGCACCGGCCAGCACGGCACCTGGTATTGGGTTTCTAGTTGTTGTTGGTGTTTTGTGTTGTGTGGTTGTGGTGTTGTTCTTGTTCTTATTGTGTTGTTGGTGGGTAGTGGTCGGTGGTGGTGTAATGTTGGTTTTGCCGGTGGGTGGTGGTGGTGATTCATGCCCACCTCCTGGTTGTTGATAAGCTGCACCCGCCACATCACGCACCTGGTATTGGGTTCTTGTGTTGTTGGTTGTTTGTGTGGTGTGTGGTTGTTCTTGTTCTTATGTTGTTGTTGGTTTGTAGTGGTGGTGTGGTGTTTAATTGTGTGGTGTTTGCGTGGTTGGGTGGTGGTGGTGGATTCATGCCCACCTCCTGGTTTGTGATAAAAGCCTGCACACCTGCCGTCACGCACCTAGCAAAGGGTGAGGGGACAATCAACGTTTTTAAAACAAGGGGCACACTAATGGGCTCGATAAGGATAATAAATGTCAAGTGACAAAGTTACACTGTTAAGGGACGGTCTTGCTCTTCTGCATTACACCTTGACCATCTGCCACCTCTGGTTGTTTGATAAAGCTGCACCCGCCACTCACGCACTAGCAAAGGGTTGTTGTTGTTGGTGGTGGTGAGTGTTGTTGGTTGTTCTATGTTGTTGTTGCTGTTGTTGTGTTGTTGTTGTTGGTGGTGTGTGGTAGTGTATGTTGTTGCTGTTGTTGTACATTGGTGGTTTTGTGGTGGTGTAAATGGTGGTGTATGTGGTGCGTGGTGGCAGCACGTCTGCTCTTTCTCATACACCTTGATCCATCATGCCACCTCCTGGTATGTGATTGTTTCTGCACCCCTGCAGCATTCACACACCTGGGATAACGTGGTGTGATTGGTGTTGTGTTGGTTGTTGGTTGGTTGAGTGATGGTTGGTTGTAATCGTTATTTTTGTTGTTGTTGGTGTTGATGTTGTTGTCAGGTGGTGTAATGCTGGTGTTGGTAAGTGCGTGTTTGGTGGATTATTCCCAGCTCCTGGTTTTGATAAAGCTGCACCCTGCCGTCACGCAACCTGATATTGGTATTCTTGTTGTTCGGTTGGTGTTTGTGGTAGTGGTTGTGCATACAAGCTGGCGCCCAAAAACCCCTTGCCGTCACGCACTGGTATGGGTTCTTGTCTGTTGGTGTGTTCTTGTGGTAGTGTTGTTTTTTATGATTAAGCTGACCCTGCTGCACGACTGGTATTGGGTTCTTGTTGTTGTGGTGTTTGTGGTGGTGAGTTGTCAAAAAGCTGCACCTGCCGTCATGCACCTGGTATTGGTTCTTGTGTTGTTGGTGTTTTGTGGTAGTGTTGTGATAAAGCCTGCACCCTGCCGTTCAGCACTGGTATTGGGTTCTTTGGTATGTTGGTGTTTGTGGTAGTGGTTTGTGATAAAGCTGCACCCTGCCGTCACGACCTGGTATTGGGTGTCTTGTTGTTGTTGGTGTTTGTGGTAGTGGTTGTGATAAAGCTCACCCTGCCGTCACGCACTTGTATTGGGTTCTTGTTGTTTGGTTTTGGTGGTGGTTGTTCAAAAAAGCTGCACCCTTCTTCACGCACCGGGTATTGCGGTCTTGTTTGTTGGTGTTTGTGGTATAGGTTGTATAAAGCTGCACCCTTTGCCGTCATGCACCTGGTATTGAGGTTCTTGTTAGTTGGTGTGTTTGTGGTAGTGCGTTGTGATAAAGCTGCACCCTGCCGTCAACGACCTGGTATGGGTTCTTGTTGGTGGTGGTGTTTGTGTTAGTGGTATTTGATTAAAGTCTGCACCTGCCGAGTCACGCACCTGGGTATGGCGTTCTTGTGTTTGTTTAGTGTTTGTGGGGGTGTCTGTCAAAAGCCTTGCACCCTGCTAGGTCACACACCTGGTATTGGTTCTTGTGTTTGGTGTGTTTGTGGCATAGTGGTTGTTGATAAAGCTGCACCCTGCCGTCCACGCACTGTTATTGGAGTTCTTGTTGTTAGGTCGTTTGTGGTTATGGTTGTCGATAAAGCCTGCACCCTGCCGTCACGCACCTGATATGGTTCTTAGTGTGTTGGTGTTGTGGTAGTGGTTGTTGAATAAAGCTGCCCCTGCCGTCACGCACCTGGTAATGGTTCTTGCTTGTTGGGGTGTTTGTTTGGTAGTGGTTTGTGATAAACTGCACCCTTGCCGTCACGCACCTGGTATTGGTTCTTGTTGTCTGTGTGTTATGTTGTAAGTGGTTCTGATACAAGTCTGCACCCTGCTGTCATGCACACTGGTAATTGGGTTCGTTTTGTTGGTGTGTATTGTTGGTCTGAGTTGTGTTGTGTCTTTGCTCCTTATTGTGTTTGTGGTGGTAGTGGTCGGTGGTGGTGTAATTGTGAGTAGTTTCAGGTGTTGGTGGTTGAGTGAGTGGTAGGATCCATGCCCACTCCCTGGTTGTGCATAAAGCTTGCACCCTGCTTTTCACGCACCCTGGTATGGCGTCCACACCACACATACACACACACATACACACACACACCAACAATTACACCACCACCACCCACTACCCACCACCAACAACATAAGAAGCAAGAACAACAACACAACACACACCACAAACACCAGCCAACAACAAAACGAACCCAATACCAGGTGAGCATGACGAGCAGGTGCGAGCTTTATCACAACACTACCACAACACACCAACAACAAAATCCCAATACCAGGTGCGTGACAGGCAGGGTGCAGCTTTATCACAACCCACACCACAAAACCCAACAACAACAAGAACCCAATAACAGGTGCGGACGGCAGGGTGCAGCTTTAATTCACAACGACTACCACAAAACACCAAACAACAACAAGAACCCAATTACCAGGTGCGTGACGGGCAGGGTGCACCTTTATCACAACCACTACCACAAACACAACAACAACAAGAACAAATACCCAGGTGCGTGACGCAGGGTGCAGCCTTTATCACAACCACTACCACCAAACACCACCGAACAACAAGAACCAATACCAGGTGTGTACGCAGGGTGCAGCTTTTTTTGACAACCACCACCACAAACCACCAACAACAACCAAGAATCCAAACCGGTGCGTGACGGCAGGTGCAGCTTATCAAAAACCACTACCACAAAACACACCAACAACAAGAACCCAATACCAGGTGCGTGACGGCAGGGTGCAGCTTTATCACAACCACTACCACAAACACCACCAACAACAAGAACCCAATACCAGGTGCATGACGGCAGGGGTAGCAGCTTTATCACAACACTACCAACAAACACCAACAACCAACAGCAAGAACCAATACCAGGTGCGTGACGGCAGGGTGCAGCTTTTTGACAAACCACCACCACCAAACATCCACAACAACCAAAAACCCAATACCAGGTGCGTGAGGCAGGGGCTAGCTTATCACACACCACTCCACAAACACCAACAACAACAAGCCCATACAGGGCGTGACGGCATGGGATGCCGCCTTTATCATCAACCACTATCCATCAAACACCCACCAAGCAACAAAAGAACCCCAATACCAGCTGCATGCACCGTGACAGGTGCAGCTTTATCACAACCACTACCACAAACACCAACAACAACAAGAACCCAATACCAGGTGCATTGACAGGCAGCAGGTGCAGCTTTTTGACAACCACACCACCAAACACCAACAAACAAGAACCCAATAATCCAGGTGCGTGACAGCAGGTGCAGCTTTATCACAACCACACCACAAACACACCAACAAAACAAGAACCCATACAGACGTGCGTGCGGCAGGGTCTGCAGGCTTTATCACAACCACTACCACAAACACCACAACAACAAGAAAACCAGATATCAGGTGCGGACGGCAGGGTGCAGCTTTATCAAAACCAGAGTCTGGGAATAATTCCACCACACCAACAGCCAACACCAGCTAATTACACCCCTACTAAAACACTCAACACACAAACAAAAATAACGATTACAAACCATCTAACTCAACAACAACAACCAGCACACCATCACCACCACCGTTATCCAGGTGTGTGATGGCGAGGGTGCAGCAACATCACAACCAGTCGAGGTGAGGCATGATGGTCAAGTGTATGAGAAGAGCAGTACGTGCTGCAACCACACAATACACCAACCACTACACCACCACCAAACACAATTGACAACAACCAGCAACAAACAATTACACTAGCCACCACACCAACAACAACTTAACAACCACCAACAACAGCAACAACAACCAAGAACACCAACAACACCACCCACCAACAACAACAACCCTTTGCTAGGTGCCGTGGATGGCAGGGTGCAGCTTTATCACAACCAGGAGAGTGGGGCATGATGGTCAAGTGTCATGGAGAGAGCATGACGTCCCTTAAGTCAGCTGTGATTGTCACTTGACATTTACTTATCCATTACTTAGCCCATTGGTGCCCCTTTGTTTTAAAAACGTGTATTGTGCCTCACCCTATGCTACGGTGCGTGACTGGCAGGGTGCAGCTTTTATCCAACCAGGAGGTGAGGCATGAATTCCACCACCACCACCACCACCGCAAAACACCAACCAATTACACCACCACCACCACTACCACCACAACAACAATAAGAACAAGAACAGACACCAAACCACCCACCAACAAAACACCAACAACAACAAGAACCCTAAACCAGTGCGTGATGGCAGGGTGCAGCTGTATCACAAACCAGGGAGGTGGGCATGAAGCACCACCACACCACCACCCGCAACACCAACAATTACTACCACCACCACCACTACCACCAACAACAACAAATAGAAACAAGAACAACACCACAACCACCACCATCAAACACCAAGCACAAACAAGAACCCGAATACCACGGTGCGTGATGGCAGGGTGCAGCTTTATCGACAACCAGAGGGGGCATTGAATCCACCACCATTTACCACACCGCGAACCAACATCTACACCACCACCACCACTACCACCAACAACAACAATAAGAACAAGAACAACACCACAACCACCACCACAAACACCAACAACAACAAGAACCCAATACCAGGTGCGTGATGGCAGGGTGCAGCTTTATCACAACCAGGAGGTGGGCATAATCACCAACCCACCACCACCACCGCAAACACCAACAATTACACCACCACCACCACTACCACCAACTAAACAACATAGAACAAGAAACAACAGCCACAACTCACCTACCACAAACAACACATACAACAAGACCCAATACCAGCGTGCGTGAATGGCAGGGTGCACTTATCACAACCAGGAGAGTGGGGCATGAATCCACCACCATTACCACCACCGCAAACACCACAATTACACACCACACCACTACCACCAACAACAACAATAAGAACAAGAACAACACCACAAACACCACCACAAACACAACAAATCAACAAGAACCCAATACCAGGTCGCGTGATGGCAGGGTGCAGCCTTTCATCAACACACCAGCGAGGTGGGCACTGATGGTCAAGGTGTACGAGAAGGCACAAACCTTCCCATCGTATTTCCCCCTTCACATTTATTATTTTGAAAAACATTGTGGAATAGTCTTAATATCCATTGTGTGCCTGTGTTTTTTGCGCATGGACTATCCCTCACCCAATACCATGGGTGCGTGATGGCAGGGTGCAAGCTTATACAACCAGGAGGTGGGCTGATGTCAAGTTGTATGAGAAGAACGACGTGCTGCCCAACCACAACCAAAGACGACCAGCAAACCCAGTCATCATTGACATGAGGCATAGACACGACTGGGAGGACGGTGCAGCATTGTGCAGAAGAAATGGGAGCCAAGTGGGCTTTGGTCTGGGTGTTGGGGTTTGAGTGGAGGTGGCTTGTCTTTAAGTTGGCTTTGGCTTGGCTTAATTTTTAGGTTGGCTCAGTGGCATTGAGGCTTGATAGTAGTTGGCTTGGCTTTGTTGTGTTAGGTGGGCTTGGCGTTGTGGCTTATATTAGGTTGCCCAGTTGGCTTAGTGGTTTGATATAGGTTGGCTTGGCTTGGACTTGTGTTAGGTTGTTTGGCTTGCTTATATTACGGTTGGGCCTCAGTTGGCTTGGGTGATATAGGTTGGCTTGGCTTGGCCTTGCTTTGTGTGAGGCCTTGCCTTTGGGAGCTGGCTTATATTAGGTTTAGCTCAGTTTGGCTTGGTTGATATACGATTTAGGACTGCCAACCACCAACCTAAAAGACGGACCAGCAAACCCAGTTCATCATCTGACTATAGAGGGAATTAGACGACTGGGAGGTGAATGTGCAGCATTGGCAGAAGCAGGATGCCAAGTCGGAGGTCTGGTTGAATATAGAGGTTGGGTGAGGTGGCTTGGCTTGGCTCGGGTTTTATTTGGTTGGCTTGCTGATATATTTAGGACTGCCAACCAACAAGCTATCAAGACGACGAAAGATGCAGGAAGAAGGATGCCAGGTGGGTCTGGTCAGGTATTGGGTTGGGTCTTGGTCGCGCTTATTTGGTTTGGTCTGGTCTGGATTGGTTAGGGTCTGGTCTGGTATTGGTTGGGGTTGGTCTGGTCATTAGGGTGATCAGATTGGTTGGGTTCTCTTTGGTATTTGGTGTCTGTTGTTGATTGGTTGGTTGTTGGTGTAGGGCTGTATTGGTTGTGTTAGGTTAGGTACGGTTAGGCATCAGACGACCAGCAAACCCAAGTTGATCATTGGCAATGAAGATAGATGGGACTGATTCGATAGTGTGTGCAGCATATGCTGATAAGAGGAGTCAAGGTGGGATTTGGTTGATATTTGGGGTTGGGGGGTTGGGAGGGGGTTGGAAATTTTTGGGGTTGGGTTGCGCTTAGCATGTATATAGGTTGCCTCAGTTGGCTTTGGCCTTGTATCTAGGTTGGTTGTTGCTATGTGTTAGGTTGGGGTGCTTAGTTGTATTAGTTGGCCTCAGTTGGGCTTGCTTGATTAAGGTTGGCTTCGGCTTGTGTTAGGTTGGGTTGGTTAGCTTGTTTATGTTCGGCCTCAGTTGAGCTGGCTTGTTTAGGTTGGGTTTGCTTGAGTTGGTTAGGTTGGGTTGGCTTAGCTTGTTGTTAGGTTTGGCCTCATTTGGCTTGGTTGATACAGTTTAGGGCATTGCCAGCCAACCAACCTCAAGACGACGAGCCAGATCATCAGGTTCGCATTCGACTTAAAGAGAATAGACGACTGGATATATTGCGAGCATTGTGCAGAAGAAGGATTGCCAACGTGGGCTCTGGTTTGATATGGGTTGTGTGAGGATTGGATCTGCCCCCCGCTCCCATCCCTCCTCCTCCGCCCTCCCCCCAACTTCTCCAGCTCCAACACACACTCACACCACACACGCCACACACAACACACACACACACACAACAACACACACACACACACACCACACACAGATGAAGCATCAATCAAGCGGTTAAAAGCGAGAGAGGAGGAAGCTTGACTTCCACAAGCGCCCCTTACAAGAAGAAGCCAGGAGGGCCCCTTAAAAAGTCATCGACATGTCCAGGGGCTTAGTCACATGCTGGTCATTAAACCGAGAGGGAGGAGCAGCCGGACCTTCCACAAGCGCTCCTTCACAGGAGATAGTCCAAAGGTCCCCTTAAGACACAGGTATAAGATCATGTTGTCGCAAGCGACACGGTAAAAGAAAAAGGCCCCTCAACAAATCGTCAAAATGTCCACCGGTGCTTAGTCATCATTGCCCCAGTCACCAAATTCAGAGGGAGAAGGACATGGGCACGAACCAGTATCCCTGGGGGGGCCTTATTCCGAGGAAGGTTGCATAGCCATCATGCACAGTCACCATGCTAAGTCATTTTAATCCATGAGGGGGGAAGACGAGCCTTCCAATTGAATTCAAATAGAAGGAGAATGCGCTTCAAGTCACGGGGGGGGGGGGGGGGGCTTCAATCCGGGGCACAGGGGGGGAGCGAAGGGCGGGGCTTAATCAGGGAAAGAATTCTATAGTCATCATGCTGGGTCACTGAATCCAGAGGGGGTAGAAGCGCCCCTTCACAGGAAGAAGTCCAGGGATTGCCCTTAATAATGAATGGTGCTTAGCCATCATGCTCCAGTCCCCTGCTTGGTCATGCGGCTTCATGACAAAAAGTCCAGGGGGGGGGCAGGGGACGCTCTTGAATCAGGAAGTGTGCTTATCGTCATGATTGTATATTACATATTAGTGCTTTTTCGTTTTAAGCCTCCTGTTTCGCCTGGTTGGGCAAGTCCTTTAGCCTATTTAGGAAACCCTACAATGTAACAAGTAATAACATGCTGCTCCAAACCTATTTTGTCATGCTCACATGTTTGGATGGTACAAGTTTGAAAATGTTGAGAGATGTTTACCGTTATTGTAGCTTTTGTCAGCTTTCTTCGCCAAAACCCATACACACCTTGGCTCCTTTTCTTTGAATTGCATACTCATTGTGCTCTCGGTAGTCATCTATCCTCATCACGTGACCAATCTATTCCTCATCACAGACATCTATCCTCATCACGTGACCATCCTGGATCCTCATCACGTGAGCATCTATCCTCATTCATCGTGACCATCTATCCTCATCATGTGACCATCTATCCTCACTCAAGTGACCATATACCTCATCACGTTGACCATATATTCTTCATCCAAGTGACCATATCTCCTACATCACTGACCATCATCCTATCACGTGGACATCATCCTCATCACGTGATATCTAATCCTTTCACATTAATATAAACAAAATGTTGTCCATCATGCTTTACCATAACAATTACCCATTGAAGACCCATTGTCTTAGCTTAGGAGGGGAGTCCTAACACAATCCCAACAAAATCATCGAATTTAGGAAGATCCTACAGAAATCCAGACGAAATCCAGCTAATAGGAAAGATCTAACAGAATTTCCCATCAAAATCAGCTTAATAGAAGATCCTAACGAATTCTAACAGAACTCCAGCTGATAGGAACGAACTCAAAGCCCGTCAGGTATTAACGATTGTTTGGGTGTTCATGGGTGCTTTTTATTGTACAGCCCTTACTGAGCCAGGGGAATTCAAAAGGCGGCTTTTGCGTCTTTATATCGCTGAACTTTCTTGACCCCTCTGCAGCTTTAAGCGCAGTGTTTTTGGCAACCCCTGTAGGCGCAGCAAGCAATTTTTCTGCGCTTTTTGCATAGAAAGCGCAGTTTTTTGTTTTCTAACGATGCGCTAAAGCGCTGGCCAATATGGCAATTTGAAGACCCTGTTACTTGATATCATGGTGCGATTTCTGTACAGCCCTTACGATCTCAGGGGTAACAGGGTAGTGCTGAATGTGCGTTTGGTTTCGTGGAGTTGGTATCTCTCACCAGAGTAGTTGCGGCTAAGCTTTGCATATTGTAGGGAGTGGCACCCTCCATTCAACTGAACCTCTGGTCGCTGTTTGTGTCGTACGAGACCCACCTCCTGTGGGTTGAAAGTCCTTTCACAGCTAAAAAAAAAAATGGCTTGGGCAAGTCCCTTCAACGTATTTGTTCTACCCCTGACCTTGCAAGACTACATACAAACTACTACGTGACTGTGCAACGTTTTCAAGGAATCGTTG
>JAJSRW010000155.1:0-32126 GCA_022414725.1 Microglena sp. YARC | reverse complement strand
AATAGGTGTGTGTCTTTATTATTTATAATATGATTGTGGTGATTTGTGTGTATGCACCATTTGTTTGTGGTGTGATCGCAGCACAAATTGCTGGTCACGGTGCTGAAGGAGTTCGTGCCATTGGGGGAGCGCCTTTATTATCCGTGAACAATCGACTCTGTATTACACGTGTCTTATTGATAAATATGTGCATGGGCCTGAAGCCCGAGGGTGTGCCAGGGAGGGCGAAGCAAGTTGTTCTCGGGTTCACTTGGTGTCGGAGGGGTAGTGCCATGGGGGGCATGCAATGATTAGTCTCGTAATACTCGGTGAGTTCCGCCCTGAGGGGTTGCCATTATGGGGGCCCGACCGCAATTGCCTGGATAACGAGCGTGGCTGGGCCTGAGGGGGTTGTGGCCATTGGGGTGGTGCAGCCATATATGGTTGCTGGTACACATCGTGGTGTTCCAGTAGGGGGTGGGTGGCCATGTGGGCAAAGCAAAACGATTTGCTCGGAAAAAAATCGGCTGAGGGTGTGCCATCGGGGGGCAGCAAATGGCGTGCCCGGGGTCAGCGGTGCGTCGAGGGAATGTCGCGCTATGGGGGCAGCCAGATTATACGCTGTCACGGCCGCGAGGGTTACTGTCCATGAGGGGGCAGCAATTGGCTGGTCATTACGTGCGTGACCCGAGGGGTGTGCCATGGGGTTCAATTTGGGCAAAACCATTTGCTGATGAGGTACACTGATTGCTGAGGGTGTGTGCCATGTCGGGTCAGCTAATTTGGGTGTGTGGGTCTTCCGGTCTATCCGGTGTTGCCATTCCTGGGGAGAACGAAGTAAGGTGTCCTGTGCCGTGAGCGGGGCAGCCAATGCTTGGTTGGAAGCTACGAATGGGGTATCGATGCTAGAGTGGGTGTGCCATCGGGGGGCAGCAAGTTAAGAGCTGGTCACTCGTGGTGCCGTCATCGCCGCACCAGGCGTGTATAGGATGGGGGGCGGACATTAAGCGGTGCCACGTGCCGGGCCATTTTGCGGAGCAGGTAGTGCCATGGGGGGCAGCAATTGGTCTGGTTAGGGCCGAGGTGTGCCATGTGGGCGTCGCAGAGCGAATAAGATTGCTGGTCCACGGGCTTGAGGGTGGTGCCATGGGGGGCAGCAGATTGCCTGGTCACGGTGCTCTAGACGAGGGTGATGCCATAGGGGCATAGCAGATTGCTTGGGTTCACAGGTGCTGAGGGGTTGCCATAATGGGGGCTACGCAATTGTCTTGGTCACACGGGTGGAACCGGAATCGCCGATGTGCGAGGCAAGATTATGGATACGTCCGGAGGGAGGTAGTGCGCCACAAATCGAGAGGAACGGCGGGACGTTCATTGCTTGGTCCGGGGTGCCGAGGTGGTGTGCATAGTGAGGACAGCATTGCTGGTTACGGCCGCTGTGGGGGTGCACATTGGGGGCATGCATTACTGGTGTCGAGGGTGTGCTGGGGGGCAGCATTTTCTGGTCACGGTGCTGAGGGGTAGTGGCATGGGGAGGCAGATTGCTGGTCGGTGCTGAGGGTGTCTGGGGCATGGCATTGTGCTGGTCCACGGTGCTTGAGGGGTGTGCAATGGGGGGGCCAGGCAGTTGCTTGTGGTAACAAGCAAATTGTGGAGGTGTGCGCATGGGGGGAGCAATTGCTGGTCACCGGTGCCCGAGGTGTGCAGGGTCAGCAAATTTGCTGCGTCACGTTGCTGGAAGGGTTTGTGTGCCATGGGGCATCAAATTGCTGGTCACGGTGCCCCGAGGATGTGCTATAGGGCCCAGCCAATTGCATGGTTCCAACGGTCGCCTGTGGTCCATGGGGGCAAGGGGTCGACAGGGACCGAGGGTGTGCCATGGGGGCTCAAAGCATTGGCTGGTCCACGGTGATGATGGTTGTGCCATACGGGCAGCAATTCTTGTCACGGTGCTGAGGGATGTGTGCCATGGGTGTGCAGAGTGCTGGTCACGGTGACAGAGGGTGTCCAAGATAGGGGGCAGCAATTGCTGGTCAACGTGTCTGAGGGGCAAATCTTTCCAATGGGGGGCAGCAATGCTGTCACGGTGCTGAGGTGTGCCATGGGGGGGCAGCAAATTGCTGTCACGGATGCCGAGGGTGGCTGTGCCATGGGCAGCAATGCTGTTCACGTGCTGAGGGGATGTGCCATGGGGCAGATTGCGCAGGGGTCTCCATGGGGGCAGCGAAGGGCTGTGTGCATGGGGGGGAGTGGGTATGTCACGCCCGAGGTGTCCATGGGGGCAGCAATTGCTGGTCACGGTGCCGAGGGTGTGTGGGGGCACGCAGCAATGCTGTTCACCGGTCCTGAGGGGTATGCCATAGGGGCATTAGGGGGGCAGCACATGCTGGTTCACGGTTGGGTGTCCATAGTGGGGGGCAGCAATGCTGGTCACGGTGCGGACGCCCGAGGTGTTCCAATGGGGCAATTGTGCCACAGGGCAGTGGTGGGGGCAAGCAATTCTGTGTCACGGTGCTGAGGTGTGCCATTGCTTGGTCACGTGCCGGGGGGCCATGGGGGCAAAGCAATTGCTGGTCACGGTGCTGAAGGGTGTGAGGTGCCATAAGGGGGCAGCAATTGCTGGTCACGGTGCTAGGGAGGGGTGTGCCACTGGGGGGCAGCAATTGCTGGTGGTCACAGGTGCGAGGGGGTCGTGCCATGGGGGGCAGCAATTGCTGGTCACGGTGCTGAGGGTTGTGCATGCCATGGGGCAGCAATTGCTGGTCACGGTGCTGGAGGCCGCTGTGCCAATGGGGGGCAGCAAATGCTGCTGTCACGGTGGAGGGGTGCCATGGGGGGCAGCAATTGCGTTGTTGGTCACGGTGCTGAGGGGTGGTGCCATGGGGGGCAGCAAATTGCGTGGTCACGGTGCTGAGGGGGTGTGCCTTCGGGGCAAGCAATTGCTGCGGTTCACGGTCGTGCGCCAGGGGGCAATGTGTAGTCATGGGGCGCGCGCCGTCACGGCCGAGGGTTAGTGCCATGGGGGGCCAGCAATTGCTGGTCACGGTGCTGAGGGGTGATTGCCATGGGGGGCAGCAAATTGCTGGTCACGTGCCGAGGGGTGTATGCATAGGGGGGCAGCAATTGCTTAACTGGTGCTGAGCGGGTGTGCCATGGGGGAGCAGCAATCACGGTGCGAGGGGGTAGGGGGCAGCAGATTGCTGGTCACCGGTGCCGGGGGAGGGGGGGCAGCAATGTGCCATAGGGGCAGTGGGGGGAGCATTGCTGGTCCGGTGCTATGTGCATTGTCACGGTGCTGATCTTTAGTTTTTTTAGAATGGGGCGTTCACGGTGATGCATGGGGGCGGAGAATGCTGGGTGCTGATGGGGGTCAGAAATTGCTTGGTCAGGCTGACGGGGTTGCATGGAGGGGTGTCAGCAAATTTGCTGGTAACAAGGTGCTGAGGGGTGGCATGGGGGCAGCAATTGCTGGTCACGGTGCTGAGGGGTGTGCCATGGGGGGCAGCATTGCTGGTCACGGCTGAGGGGTGTGCATGGGGGGCAGCAATGTTCACTGACAGCGGCTGAGGGGTAACTGCCATAGGGCAGCATTGCTGGTCACGGGTGCTACGAGGGGTGTGCCATGGGGGGCAGCAATTGCTG
Organism: Microglena sp. YARC; assembly: GCA_022414725.1. NCBI lineage: Eukaryota > Viridiplantae > Chlorophyta > Chlorophyceae > Chlamydomonadales > Chlamydomonadaceae > Microglena > Microglena sp. YARC. The sequence continues at coordinate 28,505 of JAJSRW010000155.1, read as the reverse complement.
GTAGTCACGGTGCTGGGAGAGGGTGTGCCCATCATGGGGGGCAGCAATTGCATGGTCACGGTGCTGAGCCATGGGGGGCAATGTGTGCCAATGGGGGGCAATTGCCTGTCAAGGACGTGCAGGGGGGAGGGTCGCCTTGACTGGTCACGGTGCTGACGAGGGGTGTGCATGGGGGGCAGCAATTGCTGGTCACGGTGCTGAGCGGGTGTGCCATAGGGGCAGCAATTGCTGGTCACGGTGGCTCGAGGGGGTGTGCCATGGGGGCAGCAATTGCTGGTCACGTTGCCTGAGGGGTGTGCCATGGGGGCAGCAAATTGCTGTCACGGGCAGGTGGCGAGGGTGTTGCCATAGGGGCAGCAATTGCTTGTCAGGGTGCTGAGGGCCATCATTCTGGTGTCCATGGGGGCAGCAATTGCTGGTCACGGTGCTGAGGGGATGTGCCATGGGGGGCAGCAATTTGCTGTCAGTGCCTGAGGGGTGTGCCTATGGGGGGGCAGCAATTGCTGGTCACGGTGCTGAGGGGTGGCCATGGGGGGCAGCAAATTTGGCCAGGGTGTGCCATGGGGGGCAGCAATTGCTGAGTCACGGTGCTGAGGGGTGTGCTCCGTCATTGTGGGGGGCAGCAATTGCTGGTCACGGTGCGTGAGGCGGGCAGCACTGAGGGGTGTGCCATAGGGGCAGCAATTGCTGTCACGGTGAGGGGTGTGCCATGGGGCAAGTAATCTGGCTGGCGTCGCCGCAATTGCTGGTCATGGTGCTGAGGTTCCATGGGGGCACAAGTTGCTGGTCATGTGGGGGGCAGCAAATTGCGGTCACGGTGCCGGGGGGTGCCATGGGGGCAGCAATTGCTGCTGGTAGGCGGTGCGTGAGGGGTGTGTGCCATGGGGGGCAGCAATTGCTGGTCACGTCTGCCATGGGGGGGACTGCGGGGCAGCACGGTGCTTGAGAGGGGGGTGCTATGGGGGGGTGGTGCATAGTGGGTGCAGGGTTGCCGATATGGGGGGGCAGCAATTGCTGTGCATCGGCGCGTGGTGGTTGTGGCCATGGGGTGCTACGAGGGTGTGAGAGGTGGTGCATGGGGGCAGCAATTGCTGGTAAACGGTGCAGGGGGTGCCATAGGGGCATTTGGGGCACTGGGTGGCGGGAGGGTGGGGGTGGCAGCATTGCTAGCCATTTGCCGTCACGGGTGCCTGAGGGGTGTGTGCTGAGGGTGTTGCATAAGGCAGGGCAATTGGTAGCTTCACGTGTGAGGGGTGTGCCATGGGGGGCAGCATTGCTGGGGTCATTGCGTGGAGGGGTGTGGCCCATGTTCGGTGGACGGGTGAGGTCTTGTCCGATTGGGGTGGGGTGCAGCAAGGTCATGATGTCGCCATGGGGGGCAGCAATTGGCTGGTCACGGTGCTGCATATTCTGGTGCCGGTTATGGGGTGGGGAAGCATGCTGCTGTGCTGAGGGGTCCAGCAATTGCTGGTCACGGTGCTGGGGGTGGCCATCGCATGGGGCAGCCTTGTCACGGTGCGAGGGTGTGCAAGCAGCAATCTGCTGTCACGGTGCTGTGGGGGTGGCCATAGGGGCAAGCGCTTCGGCCGAGGGTTGTCTACGGCTGCGCCACGGTGCTGAGGCAGCAATTGCTGGTCAGCGTGCCAGCAAGTGCGGGCAGATTGCTGGTGTTGAGTGCCATGGAGGGGCGATTGCTGGTCAGGCCGAGGGGTGTGCCATGGGGGGCAGCAATTGCTGTCATTGGGCAGCAATTGTGGTCACGGTGCCTGGTGTGTGCCATGGGGCAGCAATTGCTGGTGCACGGTTGGGGTGTGCCATGGGGGGCAGCAATTGCTCACGGTGCTGAGGGGTGTGCCATGGGGGCAGCATTGCTGGTCACGGTGTTGTGCCATATGGCAGCAATTGGTCACTGGTCACGTGAGAGGGTGTGGCCATGGGGGGCAGCAACATGGTCACGGCGACTTGCTGGGTGTGCCATGGGGGGCAGCAATCTGCTGGTCACGGTGTAGAGGTGGTGTGCCATGGGGGGGCAGCAATTGCTGAGGGGTCACGGTGCTGTTCCAGCGGCCGAGGGGGTGTGCCTATGGGGGCAGCAATTGCTGGTCACGGTGTGGAGGGGTGTGCCAGGGGATCAGGCAGCAACTTGCTGGTACACATGGGGGGGTGTGGAGGGGTGTGCCATGTGGGGGGGCAGCAATTGCTGGTCACGGTGCTGAGGGGGTGGCTGAGTGGGTGTGCCATGGGGGGCAGCAAGTTTGCTGGTAACGGTGGCCATGGGGGGGGCAGCAATTGCTGGTCACGGTGCCTGAGGGGTGTGACCATGGGGGGGCAGCAATTGGCTGGTACATTGCTGAGGGGTGCTTGCAGATGGGCCATGGGGGCAGGCACATTGCTGCTGTCACGTGGGGCAGAGGGGTGCCATGGGGGGCAGGCAAATTGTTCGTATGGTGCCGATGGCCAGGGCAGTGCTGAGGGGTAAATGCCATGGGGGCAGCATTGCTGGGTCACGGTGCGAGGGTGTGCCATGGGGCAGCAAGAAAATTGCTGGTCACGGTGCGAGGGGTGTGCCATGGGGGGCAGCAATTGGGCTGGTCATGCGGTGCTGGGGGTGTGCCATGGGGGCAGCAATTGCTGGTCACGGTGCGAGGTGTGCCATGCAATTGTGTGCCATGGGGGGCAGTTGCTGGTCGCCGAGGGGTGTGCCATGGGGCAGCAATTGCTGGGTCACGGTTCGACGGTGCCTGAGGGGGGCCTAATGTGCCATGGGGGCAGCAATTGCTAGGTCACGTGCTGAGGGGTGTGCCATGGGGGGCAGCAATTGCTGGTCACGTCCGAGGGGTGCTGAGGGGTGTGCCATGGGGCAGCAATTGCTGGTCACGGTGCTGAGGGGTGTGCCATGGGGGGCAGCAATTGCTGGTCACGGTGCTGAGGGGTGTGCCATGGGGCAGCAATTGCTCTGGTCACGGTGCTGAGGGGGTGCCATAGGGGGCAGCAATTGCTGGTCATGCGAGGGTGTGGCCATGGGGGGCAGCAATTGCTGGTCACGGCCGAGGGGGTGCCATGGGGGGCAGCAATGCTGCTGGCGGTGCCGAGGGTGTGCCATAGGGGGCAGCAATTGCTGGTCACGGTGTGGGTGTGCCATAGGCTGCAATTGCTGGTCACGGTGCCGAGGGGTGTGCCATGGGGGGCAGCAATTGCTGGTCACGGTGCCGAGGGGTGTGCCATGGGGGGCAGCAATTGCTGGTCACGGTGCTGAGGGGTGTGCCATGGGGGGCAGCAATTGCTGGTCACGGTGCTGAGGGGTGTGCCATGGGGGGCAGCAACGGTGGTGAGGGGGTGTGCCATGGGGCAGCAATTGCTGGTCACAGTGCTGTCGAGGGGTGTGCCATGGGGGGCAGCATATTGCTGGTCAACGGTCGGGTGTGGAGGGGTGTGCCATAGGGGGGGCAGCAATTGCTGGTCACGGTGCCCGAGGGGGTGCAATAGAGGGCTGGTGTGCCAGGGGGTCGGTCCATGGGGGGCAGCAATTGCTGGTCACGGTGCGAGGGGTGTGCCATGGGGGCAGCAATTGCTGGTCAACGGTGCCGAGGGGTGTGCCATGGGGGGCAGCAATTGCTGGTGGGTGAGGGTGTGGGGGCAGCATTGCTGGTCAGAGGGGTGTGCCATGGGGGGCAAGCAATTGCTGGTCACGGTGCTGAGGGGTGTGCCATGGGGGGTGCCATAGGGGGCAGCAATTGCTGGTCAGGGGTGGGCGGCGAGGGGTGTGCCATGGGGGGCAGCAATTGCTGGTCACGGTGCTGAGGGGTGTGCCATGGGGGGCAGCAATTGCTGGTCACGGTGCTGAGGGGTGTGCCATGGGGGGCAGCAATTGCTGGTCACCGAGGGTGTGCCATGGGGGGCAGCAATTGCTGGTCACGGTGCTGAGGGGTGTGCCATGGGGGGCAGCAATTGCTGGTCACGGTGCTGAGGGGTGTGCCATGGGGGGCAGCAATTGCTGGTCACGGTGCGAGGGGTGTGCCATGGGGGGCAGCAATTGCTGGTCACGGTGCTGAGGGGTGTGCCATAGGGGGCAGCAATTGCTGGTCACGGTGCTGAGGGGTGTGCCATGGGGGGCAGCAATTGCTGGTCACGGTGTCGAGGGGTGTGCCATGGGGGGCAGCAATGCCATGCAAATTGCTGTCACGGTGCTGGGAGGGGTGTGCCATGGGGGCAGCAATTGCTGGTCACGGTGCTGAGGGTGTGCCCATGGGCAGCAAGGGGTTGCTGGACCGCATTGCTTGGAGGGGTGCGCACGGTGCCAGGGGTGGGGGGCAGCAATTGCTGGTCACGGTGCGAGGGGAGGGGTGTGCCATGGGGTGTGCAGCAGCAATTGCTGGTCACTGAGGGGGTGTGCTGAGGGGGTGTGCCATCAATTGCGGTGCAGGGGGTGTGCCATGGGGGGCAGCAAGCTGGTCACGGTGCTGAGGGTGTGGCCAGGGGTGTGCCATGGGGGGCAGGCAATTGCTGGTCACGGTGCTGAGGGTGTGCCATGGGGCAGCAATTGCTGGTCACTGGTGCGAGGGGTGTGCCATGGGGGGCAGCAATTGCTGGTCACGGTGCCGAGGGGTGTGCCATGGGGGGCAGCAATTGCTGGTCACGGTGCCGAGGGGTGTGCCATGGGGGGCAGCAATTGCTGGTCACGGTGCTGAGGGGTGTGCCATAGGGGCAGCAATTGCTGGTCACGGTGCTGAGGGGTGTGCCATGGGGAGCAGCAATTGCTGGTCACGGTGCTTGCCATAGGGGTGCTGGCCATGCCATGGGGGCAGCAATTGCCGAGGTGTGGTCAGAGGCAGGTGCGGTGAGGGGTGTGCCCATGGGGGGCAGCAATTGCTGGTCACTGGGTGCAATGAGGGGTGTGCATGGGGGGCAGCAATTGCTGGTCACGGTGCTGAGGGGTGTGCCATGGGGGGCAGCAATTGCTGGTCACGGTGCTGAGGGGTGTGCCATGGGGGGCAGCAATTGCTGGTCACGGTGCTGAGGGGTGTGCCATGGGGGGCAGCAATTGCTGGTCACGGTGCTGAGGGGTGTGCCATGGGGGCAGCAATTGCTGGTCACGGTGCTGAGGGGTGTGCCATGGGGGGCAGCAATTGCTGGTCACGCGAGGGTGTGCCATGGGGGGCAGCAATTGCTGGTCACGGTGCCTGAGGGTGTGCCATGCATTGCTGGTCACGGTGCTGAGGGTGTGCCATGGGGGGCAGCAATTGCTGGTCACGGTGCTGAGGGGTGTGGCCATAGGGCAGCAATTGCTGGTCACGGTGCTGAGGGGTGTGCCATAGGGGGCAGCAATTGCTGGTCACGGTGCTGAGGGGTGTGCCATGGGGGGCAGCAATTGCTGGTCACGGTGCTGAGGGGTGTGCCATGGGGGCAGCAATTGCTGGTCACGGTGCCGTGGGGTGTGCCATGGGGGGCAGCAATTGCTGGTCACGGTGCTGAGGGGAATGTGCCATGGGGGGCAGCAATTGCTGGTCACGGTGCTGAGGGGTGTGCCATGGGGGGCAGCAATTGCTGGTCACGGTGCCGAGGGGTGTGCCATGGGGGGCAGCAATTGCTGGTGTCACGTGGTGGGTGTGTGCCATGGGGGGCAGCAAATTGCTGGTCACGGTGCTGAGGGGTGTGCCTTGGGGGCAGCAATTGCTGGTCACGGTGCTGAGGGGTGTGCCATGGGGGCAGCAATTGCTGGTCACGGCCGAGGGGTGTGCCATGGGGGGCAGCAATTGCTGGTCACGGTGCCGAGGGGTGTGCCATGGGGGGCAGCAATTGCTGGTCACGGTGCCGAGGGGTGTGCCATGGGGGGCAGCAATTGCTGGTCACGGCCGAGAGGTGTGCCATAGGGAGCAGCAATTGCTGGTCACAGGGTGCGAGGGGTGTGCCATGGGGGCAGCAATTGCTGGTCACGGCCGAGGGGTGTGCCATGGGGGGCAGCAATTGCTGGTCACGGTGCCGAGGGGTGTGCCAGGGCGTAGCAGGGGGCAGTAGTTGCTGGCCTGGATGCCAAGGGGTGTGCTAGGTGGTGCCAGGGGGCAGTAGTTGCTCCCATCATATGACCAGCTCCCAGCACCCTGACCATGCGTGGTCTGGGTGCCAAGGGGTGTGCTAGGTGGTACCAGGGGGCAGTAGTTGCTGGTCAGGGTGCCAAGGGGTCTGCCAGGTGGTGCCAGGGGGCAGCAATTGCTGGTCGGTGGGGCAGTTACTGGGTAGGGAGCAGTTGGGGGTTTCCTAGGGGGGAGAAGTTGCATGTCGAGTTGCGAGGGGGTGCCAGGGGGGCAGCGATGGATGGTACCATACGGGGTACGGTGGGAGAGCAGTTGCTTTTGGTGAAGCCGATGTTGTTGGTGGAGTTGCTCTTTTTCGTTGAGCCAGTGCTGTTGGTGGAGCTGTTGCTTTTTAGTTGAAACAGGTGTTATTGTTGGAGCTATTGCTTTTGGTGAAGTCGGTGTTATAGTAGCTGTTGATTTTCATCCTGATTCAGCTTGCTTTTAAACCTACCTAACCAAAAGCAACTGTCCACAAGGTTGTGTGTGTGATAAATATGCATGGTGTAACTTGCATGTGCGTGATCTCAAGAACATTTTGACAGCTTTTGGTAGAGACGTGCGTGTTTACAATGCTTTGCATGCACATTTTGACAGGGACATGCGTGTTTGCACGCACATCGTTTGTTTTGCGTATGTGTGTGTACACATTAACGCTTCCTAGTTGCAGTTGCTTCATCTTCGTGCTTTCTTGTAGCATCATAATGAGCGACTGCGCAAAAATGGGCTGGGTTTTGGAGCCCGACTGCGCTAAACGGGCAGTTTTTTAAACACCCTCTGCGCGCAGCGGGCAGTTTTATTGACTACCAGTGCGCTCTCCTATTTTGACTGACCGTGCGCTTTCTGCGCTTTGTGCGCTTTCTCTCTTTCCCCAGATCAGATAGAGTGATACTCACTGAGTGAGTGAGTGACTGAAGTGGAGTTGTGAACCCTGAGGTATTCAAATTGAGGCTGTCACAGAGTAATAATAACCTGCACTGGTGGCTGAAAGGACTGCAAACCTGCACCGTGGATTTGAATTGTAATAGAACTGCAACCGCTTAATCGCTTCAGTCAAATCAATTCGGAATCACACCAGCATCATTCTGATTTCATTATGATTTCTGAGATCCTGCCCTCAACCCCTAGCTAGTGCCCTCGTGTTTCCACTACCCAGTCCCCTTGCTACTTGCAGCAACCTGCTCCCTGTCACCCTGTGTCACCGCAGCTCATCCAAACAAATTGACCAACAGCGCATAAATTGAAAAAACTGGTGCGCAAAACGCGCAGTTTTTAAAGAGGTAAGTGCGCTTTTCTGACTGCGCGCAGTGTTTTAAAGGCAACTGCGCTTTGGGGGCAGTAAAATAACGGCCAGTGCGCAAAACAGGCAGACCAAATTGACAGAATGTGTTATTGTTCGATACGTCGGACACTGAGTCGGCATAATGCATACCGGCGCCTGGTCCCTCCAGGTCCCGAGTCGCCTGCCGCCAAGCCATAGGCTAGCTATGGCTAGCACGGGTGTGCAGGATCTCCCTGCTGATTCCAGTCTTCTATATATCCGCACTCGTTGCGCTCTTTAACCATCTTAACTTCAGTTCACTATCGTGTCACCACTCTAGCATTGAAAGGTTATCGGCCCGACCGCTGCCCAAAGACGACGCCACTGCGCCTGTGCCAAGGAGATTCAGCCCTGCACATGGTGATAGTTTTCCCTCTGACTTGCTCGGCGGCTTGAGTATTGCTTCTGGCCCTGGATTGCCTACGCTTCGTCGTGAGGAATCTACTCCTGCGCTGCCTCGCCTACTGCCCACACAACAGTTGTTGTCTCTATTTCGCGTTCAAGACGCCCCGTAGACGCAGTCCAGAAGTCTCAGTAGATCCCCGACGTGAGTTGTACTACTCATTAGATCACACACAACGTTGAACAATCCTCTGAGATTGTTGTGCCATGGAGATCAACCCTGCACACCATCGTATCCCCCCCCCCCCCCCCCCCCCTGCTACGCACCAACATCATTTCAGAACAACCGGATCCCTTCGGATCCTCCTTCGCTGTCAAACACCCCCTCCCCTCTACCTCCGAAACACACGACCAAGACTGAAGACCGACAAGCTTTACACCCGATTCACCCACAGGCCGGTTTATTAAATCGGTGTGAAGGCGGACAAAACCCTCTCTCCTCTCTATCCTCCATCTCCAGATCCCTCTCCTCCCTCTCCTCCATCTCCAGCTCCCTCTCCTCCCTCTCCTCCATCTCCAGCTCCTTCTCCTCCCTCTCCTCCATCTCCAGCTCCCCTCCTCCAGCCCCCCCCCCCCCCTGTCCTTCATAACCTGCTTCAATTTCCATCACATTCCGGCTGTAAAAGCCACTTACAGCCAGAATGGGGGGAATCTTCTGATCATTGCGGACGCTCTAGCTGGACTTCGCTTCAGCCGTCGTCTACTCCTTGTGCATCATGATCTTTGATAGAGATGGCTTCGACTTGTGGGAAATATTCATGGACGACAAGCTTCTGCCTCCTGACAGTCCCTGGCTAGGTAATCGCATGGTTTTACTCACTCATGAGATAGCCAGTTCCATGAGCACGATAAATGAGTATCTTTCCCCTGGCATTAGACATGAGCTGAAAAGCAAAAATATCTCTGGTCCCTTCCATACTATGACGTACCTGAAACGCTTTTATGGCACAAAATCCCCAGCCACAGCTTCAAATAGCCATGATGATAGTGATGCTACAGCCCCTACACCTCAGCCTACCCTTAGGAAAAACAAAACCATACGATCCAAAACTTGGAGCGTCAGATCCACAACATGGAATATGAGACGAACCAACAGCAACTCCATGATCAATGGGTAAGGGCAATTTTTCCCACCTCCACACACACCAGCCAGTGGAGCATACCAACTGATCTTGCTATGCGCTTGCATGGGGGGGACCTGAAAACCTAGGCAGAACCCTCACATGCAGAAGCCTCACCTGCAGGACCCTCACCTGCAGTTCCAGCACCGTACATATCACATGCTGCAGCATTCTGTACTTCTGATGAGGACACATCTGCCCACTCTGTCACTACACCGCAAACAGCATTCTGCGGTGCTGATTGGGACACCTGCCTTGCTGATGATCACTTGCATGGGGGGGACCTTAGTACCTATGCAAGTACATCCAGTGCACGTGATGAGGACACATCAACCTCACACACATCAGACACATCATACCCTGAGGACCACACGTCCACATCCACCACAGCATTCTGCACTGCTCATGAAGACACCTGTCTTCCTGATCCTCACCTGCATGGGGGGGACTTTAGTACCTATGCAAGTACATCCAGTACACGTGATGGGGACGCATCCACCTCACACACATCAGGCACATCCACCTCATCCACATCATACCCTGAGGACGACACATCCACATCCACTGAGCACGTTACCACGCCTCCCACTCCCATTGATGCCCTGATTGAGATCATCATCATCAAATACCCCCACATCACCTCTGCCTTCCATAGCATCCTCCCCCTGCCCTGGCCCTATTGCCATAATAGAACACGCATGGCGCCACGCATCCTTGTTGGCATAGGATAGATGATAGACTTGTGAGGGGATGTGAATAGCTAATTACTGAACAGGGGGAATGCACTGATCTGATAATCTCATGCTGCACTGATTTGAGTATATGTACTGATGTTTGTATATGCAATAATGCACAAATGTACTGACGTACAGATGTACAATTGTGCATACCACTCGCTGACGTATGTGCCAAGATGTACTGCAATGCATTAGTGTATTGCCCATGCTGTGAGTGAGCGATACCCTCGCTGTACATATGTACAATTGTGCATACCACTCCCTGGCATGTGCACCAATGTACTGCAATGCATTAGTACACTGCCCATGCTGTGAGTGAGCGATACCCTCGCTGAAGGGGGGAATGCATTGATCTGATAATCTTATGCTGCACTGATCTGAGTATTATGATCTGATCTGCACACTGATCTGCTCCTATCGCAGTCCCGCTGTTTTATGTGCACTCACCACGCAATGATTACATTGACCTTCATTCGCATGCAGATCCCCAGAAAATGAGCGATACCCTCGCTTGCTGAGTTAAATCTGCGTGTCACATAATTGTCCTTGAACTGATCAGCAACCCAATCTCCAGTTCTTGATTGTTCAAGCTTCCCTGATCTGCAGCCACCCTGGTCTGCACCTTTCCTGCGGCAGTCATAGTTAGGCAGCTCCCTAGTAGAGTCCGATTGAGTACCCCAGCAGCTCCCTAGGAGTACTATTAACCTGCAGTTCCCTAGCAGACCCTACATGCCCTCTAGCTTCTCACCAGCTCCTAGCAACATTGCGACAACTCTACACTATTGCAGCCAAAAACCTGGATGGCTTCCCAGCACCTGGCATTTAAATGTGCCCTCTGACCTGTATGACATTTTTTCTTAGCAATGAACACTCTAGGAATTTAAATCCTGTCCTGTCCTATGTATTGCCCCATGTACTGACAACAGCAGTTTGACTAGTTTTCTGGCCAACACCTGGCGCCTCTAGTGACTTGCTGTCTTCACATCTGTTTTAGAATCTCAGCATGTAGCCTCCTTTTGCAGGACAGTTGTATTTACTGTCCAGCCTACCTTCCTATTTCTGACAGATGATAATGGAAGTATCTCATCCTATCCTTCCATCTGGACTGATAGTTATGAGCCAGCGGGGGATGTTACCTTAAGTGATTCCTCATCATGTCATCCGTAATTTGTGGATTCATTAAGAGCTCCCAAATTATAGGGGGAATAGTATGCTGACCTTATGTATTCCAACTGCTCCCTGTGCAGGACATATTACATTTTGTCTTGTCAGTCCCCCTCGCCTCTGATTTAGTTATCCTGATGTCACTCTTGATTTGTAAGTCTTTGCAGATTTCGACTTACCAATCAGAGGGGGAATAAGTTAGCTGACCTCAGGTGTGGCCGTATCCTGTCACCTTCCTCTAATAGACTTACTTTAGTTTAAGTCTGTATCCTCCTGGCAGCTCCTTAAGCTGCCAACCTAGATCAGTGATTTAGAGTTCCTTAGATAAGATTACCACCTTGACTGTGCCAGCCCGCCTTGCCACAGTCCGTATTATTTTACCTCTGACCTCTTGACAAGCCTGACCAGTGTACAGCCACATATAGTGATTTACTGACTTCGAGACTTCCCAAGTGCTCCCTTCCCTTTAGTCATGACCTGGATAATTTTATTGTCCAAGTTCTTGACCGAAGCAGACCAGCTCTTAGTCATTGTATTTCTTTTATATCTATATTAATTTCTTATGCCCCTCAGTTAATTTCAGGAATTCTTGAGCTCAAGAATACCTCAAATTGGGGGGGGGGGGGGGGGGGGGGGGGGGGGGGGGGGGGGGGGGGGGGGGGGGTATTGTCCGATACGTCGGACACTGAGTCGGCATAATGCATGCCGGCGCCTGGTCCTCCAGGTCCTGAGTTGCCTGCCGCCAAGCCATAGGCTAGCTATGGCTAGCACGGGTCTGCAGGATCTCCCTGCTGATTCCAGTCTTCTATATATCCGCACTCGTCGCGCTCTTTAACCATCTTAACTTCAGTTCACTATCGTGTCACCACTCTAGTATTGAAAGAATGTAGTACCCTGCCATCATTGCTTTATTGCTTGACAATGAAAATAATAAGAGAATGTTAATGAAACCTGAGTCATTCACATAATGGAAATAGCTTTAGTAGGATATTTAGCTACCCCTAAACGGTATCATACATCCAAAGGGAGTATGTAAAATGGGCAGATTAGGTGCTTGCTTGATAGGCTACACAACACGCACACAATGGGAGATATTAGAATGGCATCGATAATTGCTGTGGGACTTTTCTTTTCGGCAACGAGCAGTACCTTCTCGGCAGCTCCTTGACCCTGCCCTTTGGCCAAACCCCAATATTACAGCGAAACGGGAAAGCTGAATTTATCAGCTTGAAGGTGCACCATGTCGCATTTGGTTTGGCTCAATAACAAAAAAAAGTTAGGGGAACCCTGGGGTAACCGCCCAGAAGCTGTTTCTCTCGCTCAGCTGAAAATATAGCTAACTTTCGTTTTCCTTGCTTCTCGTAGACGATGGGGCACTGGGACGGCAGGAGCTACACAGTAGTTTACACGTTGTGTCAAGATAAGCGCAAGCCTAGATTGCGGTAGCTATGTAGTCAACACACGGTGACTATAGCTAGCTCCGGCTTATGCTGTGGTGTCCTTAACATCACGTCCTGTGAGTTACTGTATTACACGGATGTAACAATTTCGATTTCAATAGTCAACACAGATGGTGGCCTCGGGGCCTGGCTGTACTACTATTAAAGGGGCGCTAGCTGGCTGGCTGTACCAGCCGCTAGCTGTCCTACGGTCCAGGGTCACAGACCCGGCCGGACTTCATACATACAGGGTCAGAATGGTACACCTCATAAGGTGTACCATAACACTAACCAATTGCGCAATTTCCTGTCCCAGCATTCCAGCAATACAGCATATTATTGATGGTAGTATTGTCAGCAAATTATTTGATTATACCCGGGATTATACCATCAATTTTTAGAACAGTGCGAACCAGGGTACTACGTTTTGTCAAATTGGTCAGCGCTTAAAGCGCACAAACGTCAAATTGGTCAGCGCTTTGTAGTGCAACAAGCGCAAAAACTGCGCGCTGCGCCCACAGAGGGTTGAAAAAACTGCGCAAAACGCGCAGTGGGGCTCAGAAAGCGTGCACAAAATCACACTGCCACGCGCGCTTTGTAGTACCCTGGTGCGAACTAGTCTAACACAACTTGACTTTTGCGTTTGTAATGCAAACGGCCCTTTTGTACCAACCATGCAACAAATTCACTACTTCAATGCGGTGTCAATCACCGCCCATCTAATGGAAACTCCCCTAACTGGCTATGCTGGACAAAGTTACACGTCAGAAAGCTCTTTGGCAATGTGCGCTCCTCGCATTAGCACGGGCAACCTCCTTTTGAATACCTATACCCCCGTTTGCATCAAATTGTCCTCGATTTGGTGCGAGGGCGTGCCTAGGTTGTTCTTTGCTGGTGCATGGGCGATTTGAACCTGCGGGGTTCACCACCTCGTTTTGAACGCAGGTGTGTGTGTGTGGGTGTGGGTGTGGGTGTGGGTGTGTGTGTGGGGGGGGTCTCAATATACATGCTTTGATTTGCATTGATTATGTTTATGCCGAAGCTTTAATGGGTGGAGCCATTTACCATAACCAAGTTCAACTTCAAGACTGCAAAACATGTATGTCCTAAAAAAACTTTCATGCACGTTGTTAATGAGGTGCTGGAAATAAGCCGCTGGAGAGAGGAGTGGATACGGAAGTATGGATATTAAAGCTTATATGCTTAGTATTAATACCAGAACATATGACTCGTGTTTGTTTTGTATTGGTAAGAGCATGGCCAATTTTGAAACACTGTATTTCCTTACTCCCCGTTTCAACTCTTGTTTTCTGCCCTTACCTTATAATTGTTGCAACACGTCCGGGTCCCACTTACTGGGCCCCAATAATGCCCAGGTGAGGGTTGTAAGTTGTGACGTGCGGACAATCGAACGACGGGGTGCCTCCCCGGGTGCGGGTGCCTCTGGGGACTCCCGCCCCCCACAAGGACTCGGCTGGTCTTGCTCCGAAGTCCAACTGACTCATCTACCAATAACTCGTCGAAAACCTTACCAATCGAAACGTTAGTTATTGAGCTGCGCTCGGATACGTGCCCACTTTTTGCCCACATTTCGTAGTAGTTAGTTTCGTTTTTTCACGATCATTGCGCATGCAAGCAAGCGAGCAAGCCGGTGACCAGACGTGAAATCAGAGTAACAGATTATCAGGCACCATTATTGCCAGGGTCCTCCCTTCATAAAGGAACGCACTATCAGGAGATGGTCGAGGTACCCAGCGGAGGAGGAGTCGTCGAGGTATCTTCATCGCACCTTCGGAAATGTGTGCGGGAGTTCATCCTCTCGAAACTCAAAGCTGAGCCCGGTTTGAGACCAAAGCAGCGCAAGTTGCTGCTCAAGGACTTCATGCAAGGGCAGCTGGTGCCGGGTGGCAGCGACCAAACAACCGGCGCCGGCGACGCCACCCGCGAGCAGCGCAAGGAGGTATTCTCCGAGGCGCTCGAGAAGCTGGCGAAAAAGGGCAAGGTGGAAATAAACGATGGCAAAGTGGCGCTCGCTGCTGCTGAGATCCCCAAGGCGAAAGTTGATCTTGGCAAGGCCCATGCGGAGGCACGGAAAGCCAGGGAGAGCACAAGAAGCAAGAAACGCAGCAGAGCCGACGAGAGGGCTGGAGCCTCCGCTGCAGGCACAAAACCTGCTTCTGCTGCTCCTAATGTAATGCTGTTGGATAAGAAACGGCGGCACATGGAGCCCCCCGTGACCCATGCAAGTGCCAGCCATGCAATGGCAAACCCTGACAAGGTGGAGATGGTGGTGGTGCAGGAGGAGAAGATACAACAATGCACTTGGTTGAAGGAGGTGAAGAGCAGCAAGCCAGTGGGTGGGAAACAGAGCAAGGCGAGGAGGGCAGAGGCATGGCAGCAAGAGCGAGGAGGGAAGGAGGGAGCTGATGGGATGAAGGCAGAGGCCGTTCTTCATAATGGGATGGAGGCGGAGGTGTTTTCTGAGGTGAAGCCCAAAGAACAGGGGGCCGCAGCATCAGCAGCATCAGAAGTAGCGGAGGGAAGCACGAAAAAGGCTAAGAAGGACAAGAAGAAGCGTAGCAGAGTTGCCGAGGTGGAGCCCGAAGAACAGGTGGCAGAAGCAGCAACAGCATTGGTAGCATCAACAAGATTAGCAGAGGGAAGCACTAAGAGGTTTAAGAAGGACAAGACGAAGCGTAGGAAAGATGCCGAGGCGGTGCCCGAAGAACAGGCGGCAGTAGCAGCAGCAGCAGCATCAAAAATAGCGGAGGGAAGCACCAAGAAAGACAAGACGAAGTGCAGCGAAGATACTGTGGAGCCCCAAGAACAGGCAGCAGAAGCAGCAGAAGCAGCAGCGGAGAGAACTACCAAGAGGGATGAGAAGGCCAAGAAGAAGCGTAGGAAAAATGCCCAGGTTGAGCCCAAAGAACTGGCAGCAGCAGCAGCAGCAGGAGCAACAGCAGAAGCAGCAAAGGGAACGACCAAGAAGGATCAGAAGGACAAGAAGCAGCATATGAAAGATGCCGACGTAGAGCCCAAAGACCTGGCAGCAGCAGCGGCAGCAGCAGCGAAGGGAAGCACCAAGAAGGATAAGAAGGACAAGAAGAAGCGTAGGAAATATGCCGATGAGGATCCCAAAGAACTAGCAGCAGTAGCATCAACAGCAGTAGCAGATGAAGCAGAAGCAGCGGAGGGAAGGAACAAGACGGATAGCAAGGACAAGAAGAAGCGAGGGGGAAATGCCGAGGTTGAGCCCCAAGAACAGGCAGCAGCAGCGAAGGGAAGCATCAATAAGGATAAGAAGGACAAGAAGAAGGGTAGGAAGTATGCCGATGTGGATCCCAAAGAACTGGCTGCAGCAGCATCAACAGCAGCAACAGCAGCAACAGAAGCAGCGGAGGGAAGGAACAAGAAGGAGAACAAGGACAAGAAGAAGCGACAGGGAAATGCCGAGGTTGAGCCCCAAGAACAGGCAATAGCAGCAGCAGCAGCAGCAGCAACAGCAGCGGAGGGAAGCACCAAGAAGGATAAGAAGGACAAGAAGAAGTGTAGCAGAAATGCCGAGGTAGAGCCTAATGAACGAGCGGTTGTAGCAGTAGTTGCAGCAACATCAGTAGCATCAGTACTGGCGGCAGTAGCAGCACTTGTGTCAGAAGTAGCGAAGGGCAGCAACAAGAAGGACAAGAAGGTCAAGGAGAAGCGTAACATAGATGCCTTGGTGGAGCCTGAAGAACAGGCGGCAGTAGCAGCAGCAACAACAGCAGTAGCAGCAGCACCAACAGCAGTGGCGGAGAAAAGCAACAAGAAGAATAAGAAGGACAAGACAAAGCGTAGCAAATATCCCAAGGTGGAGCCCCAAGAACAGGCGGCAGTAGCAGCATCAGCATCGACAGTAGGAGCGGCAGCAGTATCAGTAGCTGAGGGAAGCACCAAGAAGGGCAATAAGAAGCGTAGCCAAGATGGCCAGATGGAGTTCGAAAAACAGGCGGTAGTTGCAGCATCAGCTGTGTGTGAAGTAGTGGAGGGACGCACAAAGAAGTATAAGAAGGACAAGAAGAAGCGTAACAAAAATGCCAAGGTGGAGCCCAAGGAACAAGCGGTGGTGGCAGCAGCAGCAGCAGCAGCAGCATCAGTAGCGGAGGGCAGCACCAAGAAGGATACGGAGAACAAGATGAATCATATCAAAGGTGCCGGTGGTGAAGCTGGTGACGTGGCAGCAGCAGTACAAGACGAGGATCTGCCCGGCAATCAAATGCCCACGGGCTTGAAGGTGAGTAGGCGGCCTTAGGGCTTTGGGTTCAGGGTTTAGGGCTTGAAGGTGAGTAGGTGGCCTTATGGCTTTGGGTTCAGGGTTTAGGGCTTGAAGGTGAGTAGGCGGCCTTTGAGCTTTGGGTTCAGGGTTTAGGGCTTGAAGGTGAGTTGGTGGCCTTATGGCTTTGGATTCAGGGTTTAGGGCTTGAAGGTGAGCAGGCGGCCTTTGGGCTTTGGGTTCAGGGTTTAGGGCTTGAAGGCGAGTTGGCAACCTTTGAGCTTTGGGTTCAGGGTTTAGGGCTTGAAGGTGAGTAGGTGGCCTTATGGCTTTGGGTTCAGGGTTTAGGGCTTGAAGGTGAGTAGGCGGCCTTTGAGCTTTGGGTTCAGGGTTTAGGGCTTGAAGGTGAGTAGGCGGCCTTAGGGCTTTGGGTTTAATGTTTGGGGCTTGAAGGTGAGTAGGGGGCCTTAGGGTTTTAGGTTGAGTGTTTAGGGTTTGATAGTGAGTAGGCGGCCTTTGAGATTTTGGTTTAATGTTTGGGGCTTGAAGGTGAGTAGGCGGCCTTAGGGCTTTTGGTGTAGTGTTTAGGGCTTGAAGGTGAACAGGCGGCCTTAGGGCTTTGGGTTTAATGTTTGGGCCTTGAAGGTGAGTAGGCGGCCTTAGGGCTTTTGGTTTAGTGTTTAGGGCTTGAAGGTGAACAGGCGGTCGTAGGGATTTGGGTTTAGTGTTTAGGGCTTGAAGGTGAGTAGGCGGCCTTAGGGATTTGGGTTTAGTGTTTAGGGCTTGAAGGTGAGTAGGCGGCCTTAGGGATTTGGGTTTAGTGTTTTGGGCTTGGAGGTGAGTAGGTGGCCTTAGGGCTTTGGGTTCAGGGTGTAGGGCTTGAAGGCAAGCATTTAGCTTTGGAGGGGGGTATTTGTCTGTCCCAGGTTTAAAAGCCACATCCACTGTTATTTTAGCGCATACCAAAGCCTTGTTGCTGGGCCCACACACCCACATCGGCTAGGAGGGGGCATCAAAGTGGGAACGCCAAGGAATACAGGAGTAGTGACAATAATGAAACGTGAATTTAAATTATCTGCATAGCACAAACTCTGAAGAAAAAAAAAAATATATATATATAGATAGATAGATAGATAGATAGATAGATAGATAGATAGATAGATAGATAGATAGATAGATAGATAGATAGATAGATATATATATATATATATATATAGAGAGAGAGAGAGAGAGCAGTTGTATAGCAACATGAGGGTTTTCGAGGCACCCCCTCTGACCTTGAACTTGGTTTCATGGCTCCATACATGACTTAGAAAAGTGGGATTCAACAAGAGTTACGCGAGAATAAATTCAAGTCGAGTCAAATGAAAATGTGACTTTTACTTGATTCCTGTGCGACACGTGTACTACAAGCGCTAGAGCAAGTCAAGTGGTCCAATGGAAATGCACCATAATTGGCTACCTCTGGACTGCTTAACACGCCTACCAACACACACGGGGGATATTGACGATATGTTAAGAGATGTGAAGGTGCATCAGGGCACCCATCCATCTGCTGGCTGATAGACTGATATACAGATATTTTGGATTTGTAAATCCGTGAGGCCTAATTGGCTACCCCTGGACTGTATGAAACAAATTTGGTGGTTGGCCCGTGCAAGCAAACGGGCTAGCCCCCTCAACCTCATACCTTGTAATATAAGGCGTATTAGGTATGTATTTATGAAACACATACCAACAGGTCAAGGTTCACGCTACTTCAGCACATGTGGACCAAGGCAAGGCAGACACCAAACCCAAGCGACGGAGTGGTACGGGGGCGGCTCCTATCCCTCAAGAAGAGAGGGCAGCAGAACTTGAAGCTATTCACTAGGAGCTAGTGACAGACCTGGGTGTGGCACTAGAGGTTGCATCAAAGGTCTGTGAGTGGGATAAGAGATGGGGGGGAGGGGGAGAGAGAGAAAGCAAGACAGAGAAAACAAGGGCAGTTCAAAAAGCATATTGTTGGGCAGAGATGGCGCCCGTGGATGCATCAAAGGTGTGGGAGAGGGAGGGGGAAGAGGAGGGAGAGGGGAGGGAGGGGGAGAGGGCGCAGATCCTCAAAGCTGCATATGTGTGTGTGTGTGCGTGCGTGCATGCGTCCGTGCGTGTGCGTGTGCATCCGTGCGTGCGTGCGTGGTGGTGGGGGTGGGGGTGGGGGTGGGGCAGATCATCAATGCTGTAAGCGTGTTGATATCAGTCATAACCTAAATATGCAAAAGGGGCACAATCTGCACAATGTATGACATCAACCAACTATATGCTCATCACTCATATTCAGGTCCTGAAATCTACTAGACAAGTACACAATCAAACAAAATCAGTTATGTCCCTAAATAATTGTCGAGGGTTGATCACAATTATAAGACAGCTATGGATCAAACACCTCCTACCCACCCATGGCCACGCATGTATCCTCATTCATTTGCAGATCCTCACAGCTGCAAGTGACATCCCCCCCCAATGGCTTTTAGTGGGTGGTAAAACTTTCAAACCCCCCCGACCCAACTCTACCCAACCCAACCCAACCCAACCCAACCCAACCCAACCCAACCCAACCCAACCCAACCCAACCCAACCCAACCCAACCCAACCCAACCCAACCCAACCCAACCCAACCCAACCCAACCCAACCAACCCAACCCAAACCAACCCAACCCAACCCAACCCAACCCAACCCAACCCAACCCAACCAACCCAACCCAACCAACCCAACCCAACCCAACCCAACCCAACCCAACCCAACCCAACCCAACCCAACCCAACCCAACCCAACCCAACCCAACCCAACCCAACCCAACCCAACCCAACCAACCCAACCCAACCCAACCCAACCCAACCCAACCCAACCCAACCCAACCCAACCCAACCCAACCCAACCCAACCCAACCCAACCCAACCCAACCCAACCCAACCCCAACCCAACCCAACCCAACCAACCCAACCCAACCCAACCCAACCCAACCCAACCCAACCCAACCCAACCCAACCCAACCCAACCCAACCCAACCCAACCCAACCCAACCCAACCCAACCAACCCAACCCAACCCAACCCAACCCAACCCAACCCAACCCAACCAACCCAACCCAACCCAACCCAACCAACCCAACCCAACCCAACCCAACCCAACCCAACCAACCCAACCCAACCCAACCCAACCCAACCAACCCAACCCAACCCAACAACCCAACCCAACCCAACCCAACCAACCCAACCCAACCACCCAACCCAACCCAACCCAACCAACCCAACAACCACCAACCCAACCAACCCGTCCCCCACCACCCAACTAACCCCAACCCCACGCAGTCGACCCACACCCCACAAACCAGATACACAGACGCACAGACTCACAGACGCACTGATACTCAGAGGCATAGACGCACAGACCCATAGACGCACAGACACACAGACGCACAGAAACACAGAAACACAGACACAAACACAAACAAAAACCAGCCCATACGTGTGCAGGTCCTCAAACAGGCTGCCAGTAAATGCTCGAAAGCAGTTCTGTCCTTAGAGAACTGTCGAGGGTGGATCAGGACTCTAAGGCAGGTAGGGCTGGATGAGAAGGGCATAGTACAAGGCATAACGGGGTTCCCCAGGATCGTAGCCTACTCAGCTGTAGGACAAGAGATGCAGAGCATAGAGGTGCTAAGGGTGCTGGAGCAAGCTGGTCTTTGTTCTGAACAGGTGAATCGAATTGGTTCAAGCATAATGCATGCACAGTGAAGCATATTTATATATATGCATATATGTGTACATGCAAATGTATTTATCTATATATATAAACATACCGGATTTATTTTGCCTTGAAGGTCTCCAAAACCAATAGCGCCGTGCAGTCGGCAGGTCGGAAAGTACAAATGTAATTTTATTATTCGCTGACCTGCCCTACTGCAATGGCCCTTGCCTATATTGCAATCACCTGGGCTTTGACTACCGAGCAATAGCACAGAGGGCAGGTCTCCGACTCTCCCAAGGCGTAAAGTCTGAAATTGTGTGAAAAAACGTAGTTCTGTGTGAGCTGGGTGATACAATACCACACAGAAAGAGCTCGATTACCAAGCGGCAAACCTGCAGCTTCTTCTTCTCGTGCGGTGGAACAGTTGGGAAAACGTTGCCTCATATTTAGTAAACACTCGCTACAGCAAAATTTGTAGCTACAAATTCCATGATACTCGATACAATGGAATGGGCTTGTATAGATGGTTTGAGCAGTGCAAGTGCGAGCGCGTGCAGGGGGAGGGGGGGGGGGGGGGGGGGGGGGGGGGGGGGGGGGGGGGGGGACCATGACGATCTGAAGAAAGTCAAATGATCTGCAATGACTGGCTGCCAACCATGACTGATGTGATGCGATGGCAAGGCAAACGTATGCATTCTCGACATGAATTTTGGAAAGGCTTGCATGTGGGAGAGACGGCACTGACAATATGGAATTTCCGTCCTGGCTGTCTGATGCCACACCATGAGGAAGTTGACATGAACACTGGTAAAATGGCAACAACAATGTACCGTTTTGTATCGCTTTTAAAGAATAAGTTGACTGTTGATTTACCGGTTGTTGTTGTTGTTAGGTTAAAACAAGGGTTTAATGGTCGTGGTTGTTTTACTATTGGAAAGTTTTGCATCTTGTTACATATATATGACAATGTTTATGCAAAATAGAAATTGGGCCTGATCGCCAACCCTCCAAGCTATATGCAATAACTTTGGTTGGTAGGAACTACAAGGGTTGACCCATTTAAAAGCAACCCAAACCGTTATGGCCAATAATTGCCCCTCCCTCCTCATATATGTGAGTATGTAGATTTGCATATATAAGTACCTAAGTCCTTAAAGTCCCAAATACATAAAAAGAGTGTGGAACAAAGCCGTACATTTCCAAAAATGTCCGGAATCAAACTTTGAGTGAAGCTCATGTTGCTTGTGAATGCTTCAGAATCGGAATTTGAAATTTGTATTTTGACTTTCCTTAATGAACTTTGAGTAGCTAAAAAGAATTTTGAGTAGCTCAAAACTTTCCTTAATAAACTTTGAGTAGCTAAAAAAATAAAGAACCTTGAGTAGCTTGTGGTTGCATCAGCTACACGCGCTGCTATTTTCTGTCGGCATTTGCTTCCGCCCCCAAACTTGATCACTCACCTTCCAATCCCAAATCGAAATCTAACTGCGGATGTGGAAGTTTAGAGGCAATATGAAATAAAGTTGATTATATTTTATTTAATAGTTGGATTTTTTTGTATGTGTTTTTGCATTCCAAATGCTATATGAAGCAAACCCGACACCACAAATTATGTAATGGGGGCTGTGAAGCTCTGTACACTTAATATGATTCACTTAATATTTCCCACACCATCTGCAGAAACCCAACGCTGAGTATTTATTTGTTGGACTGATGCGTTTGGGTAGCTTATTTGTGAAAAATAAATGTATGTTTACTGGAGGGCATAGACGCAATCCATCCGTATCAAAACATCTTACATTGAGAATATAGGTTTTAAATTTTAAAAATAATGTCTTACATATGTCTTCATTTCCATGTGCATGCATTTGATGCATGAACTGCTTGAGTACCTTGATGTGTAACATACTGATATGTAACAACACACCCCTCAGGTGATGCATGTACTACAGAAGTACCCCGCCGTCCTAGTGGTCCGCCCGGATTGTTTGGTGAAGAGGCTCGCCCACCTGGCAAACATGGGTTTCCCCCCTGGGAGCGATGGGGGGCCTCTGTTGAAGCACCCGATTATAACCTCCTTCTTAATGCAGGTATGCCCCCCCCCCCCCCCCCCCCCCCCCCCCTTCTACTCACACACCACCCACCTACTATTTCCCCTTCCCTTATGAAGCCCCGACCACCACCACCAAACACACAAACAATGTTGAGGGACCCGATTCTACTTGCCTCCTCACTGCAGGTATGCCCCACGTATGCCCCCCCCCCCCCCCTCCACTCGCCTCCTCACTGCAAGTATGCCCCCCCGTATGCCCCCCCCTCCTTCACTCGCCTCCTCACTGCGGTATGCCCCCCGTATGCCCCCCCCCCCCCCCCCCTTCACTCGCCTCCTCACTGCAGGTATGCCCCCGTATGCCCCCCCCCCCCCCCCTCCCTTCACTCGCCTCCTCACTGCAGGTATGCCCCCCCCCCCCCCCCCCCCCTTCACTCGCCTCCTCACTGCAGGTATGCCCCCCGTATGCTCCCCCCCCCCCCCCCCCCCCTCCCTTCACTCGCCTCCTCACTGCAGGTATGCCCCCCCGTATGCCCCCCGTATGCCCCCCCCCCCCCCCCCCCCCCCCCCTCACTCGCCTCCTCACTGCAGGTATGCCCCCGTATGCCCCCCCCCCCCCCCCCCCCCTCCCTTCACAGTCGCCTCCTCACTGCAGGTATGCCCCCCCGTATGCCCCCCCCCCCCCCTTCACTCGCCTCCTCACTGCAGGTATGCCCCCCCGTATGCCCCCCCCCCCCCCCCCTTCACTCGCCTCCTAACTGCAGGTATGCCCCTCCGTATGCCCCCCCCCTTCACTCGCCTCCTCACTGCAGGTATGCCCCCCGTATGCCCTCCCCCTCCTTCACTCGCCTCCTCACTGCAGGTATGCCCCCCCGTATGCCCCCCCCCCCCCCCTTCACTCGCCTCCTCACTGCAAGGTATGCCCCCCCCCCCCCCCCCCCTTCACTCGCCTCCTCACTGCAGGTATGCCCCCCGTATGCCCCCCCCCTCCTTCACTCGCCTCCTCACTGCAGGTATGCCCCCCCGTATGCCCCCCCCCCCCCCCTTCACTCGCCTCCTCACTGCAGGTATGCTCCCCCCCCCCCCCCCCCCCCCCCCTTCACTCGCCTCCTCACTGCAGGTATGCCCCCCGTATGCCCCCCCCTTCACTCGCCTCCTCACTGCAGGTATGCCCCTCGTATGCCCCCCGTATGCTCCCCCGTATGCCCCCCCCCCCCCCTTCACTCGCCTCCTCACTGCAGGTATGCCCCCCCGTATGCCCCCCCCCCCCCCCTTCACTCGCCTCCTCACTGCAGGTATGCCCCTCCGTATGCCCCCCCCTTCACTCGCTCCTCACTGCAGGTATGCCCCCCCCCCCCCCCCCCCCTTCACTCGCCTCCTCACTGCAGGTATGCCTCCTCGTATGCCCCCCCGTATGCCCCCCCCCCCCCCCCCCCCCCCCCTTCACTCGCCTCCTCACTGCAGGTATGCCCCCCGTATGCCCCCCCCCCCCTTCACTCGCCTCCTCACTGCAGTATGCCCCCCTGTATGCCCCCCCCCCCCCTTCACTCGCCTCCTCACTGCAGGTATGCCCCCCGTAAGCCCCCCGTATGCCCCCCCCCCCCCCTTCACTCGCCTCCTCACTGCAGGTATGCCCCCCGTATGCCCCCCCCCCCCCCCCCCCCCCCTTCACTCGCCCACCAGACACACTGCCCTTATTATAACATTATTCATTTTATAAGTACCAAGAATGAGTACAGACATTTGTTTTGTATTCTCCCCCGCATTTACTCACACACTACACACTCCCTTTCTTGCCCCTTATCAAGCTCCTCCCCGCCTCTCCCTGCAGTTCAATCCTGAAACTTGAACTTGGTTACGTGGCTCCAGCCTTTAAGGCTGCTCGCAGTCTTCGGCAGTTACGTAATAAATTAAAATCAAAGCATTATTATCAATCTCTTCATGCAATCATTTATACATAAAGTAACTGCTCATGACCTGCCACCTCTGTATTGATCATAATATGTATACCCTCCTCCTTACTTCAGTTCAACGTTGTGGAGTGGCTAACATCCAAGGGATTTACTGAACCCCTGATCCGAAGGATGGTCCTGCGCAATCCCGCCTTGTTAAAGACCTCCCCGGGGTCCTAGGTCTTAATGTTGGAGTACGTAGCTTGGGTTATGGGGTCCAAGGAGGCCGCTGTCAAACTCTTGACCAAGCAGCCACTCATTATTGGGATAGGGCCGATCAGCATCCACGCTAAGCTATTGATGCTGAAGGAATTGGTTGGCTGCAGACCCTCCTTGATGCTCACTAGGTGGGTGTCAGCTGACAGGCCCATAATGGAAGATCCTAAGTAGGCCCTATATAGACAGCTGTCAAACTATTGACTAAGCAGCCCTCATTTCCGGAAAACAGTCGACTAGCATCCATGCTAAGATGTTGATGCTGACAGAGTTGGTTGGCTGCAGCTAGTCCTTGATGCTAACTATGTGGGTGGCAGGCCCCTCATGTATGATCCAAAATAGCCACCTTAGTTGCTCCAGTATTATTGCTAAGCTGCTCATGCACGCTGATGGAGTTGTTTGGCTGCAGCCAGTGCTTGATGCTCTCTAGGATCTAAAGTTGAAGTAAGCTAGTGCGCCTGTAAGCTGTTGCCATGGGCTGTCCAGCACGGCTGAAATATTAAAGAAAACGTCAGACTAGTATATACGCTTAGCTATTGATGCTGATAGAGCGAAGTTGGTTGGGTGCAGCAACATATAATATATAGTACTGTTATTAACTAAATCAAACTAAAAATTAAGTAAACTAAACATAATATCAAACATGCCATATAGTACTGTTATACTTCAACCTTCAAACCTATATATATATATATCTGTGTATAAACAATTGAAATCATCAATACAGCATGCACACACGTATTGGCCCAACTGCTTTGTTGATTACTCAGCCTACAGGGGGTGTCAAGAATAAGGTTATCAGACTGCATCATCGGAAGTTGTTATTTACATATGAGGTCATGCAACCAAAATATAACAAATATCAAGTCCGGACAATGTTATGGAGTTAGTTGCCTGCAGCAATGTTTGATCTTCACAAGGGGGTTCTCACAGGCCCCTAATGTATGATCCTAAATAGGCCCTTCGGATTGGTCAGGAGACATGCTAAGCTATTGACGCTGAGGGAGTTGGTTGGCTGCATCGGTACTTGATGCTCACAATGTGAGATGCCCTTATGCATGTGTGTAGCTGTGTGTAGCATTGATTTTTGTTTGGGGCTACACATACACTTCTAGGCAGCTCCATTATCCCGTCTATTTTTAGCTAAAGTGGACCAAGCTAGTGCACCTTGAAGCTTATGTCATGGGCTATCCTGCTGAAATATGTTGGGAAACATCAGACAACTATGCACACAAAATCGTTATTCTTTGAAACCACATTGATTGTATTACTATGCTAAACTAAAAATAAACAATAAAATAAAATAAAATAACTACGGTGCCTGCTAAACTGAACCAGAATACTATGCTCAGCTAAATTAAGCTCTACCCTTGACCATTTAAATCACTCTTTTTAACTCTTAAAAATACAAAAAAAAGAAATTCCATTCCATCCGCTGTCCTCAGTAATTACCACATCATCAGCTACAGCATGCACACACACGCATTGGACCAAGGTGTATTCTAATGAGGGAGATGGGAACTGGCACAGCTCATGTAACGGGCACGTGGGTTGTCAAAATCAACTGTGACTTTGCTGCATGGCGCACGCTGGTACAGGTATGTCATTAGGAGTATGGATTGTGTGTGTGTTTGTGGTCGGTGGGTGGGTGTAATGGTGTGTGTGGGGGGGGGGAGGGGGGGTATGGATGAGGGATAGCATCCACCTAGTTGAGGGAATTGGGACTGTGCGAGGATGCAGACTTATGAACAACGCAAAATGGGTGATTAGATCCAGCAGTGGCGTTGGCTACACGGCACCTTGTTAACGCAGCCTCATTGTTTGTGTGTGTGTGGAGTTATGTTTGTGGGGGAGTGAGGGAACGAGGGTGAGATGTGGTGGGGGAATGATTATTGTTTATGTGGAGGGAGTGAGGGAGAGGGTGAAGTTGTTGTTGGGGGATGTGTATATGTTTTGTGTGGAGAGTGAGGGAGAGTGATGAGTGTCGTGGGGGAATTTGTTGGTGTCTAGGTGGGGAACAAGGTTAGTGGTGGCTTGTGGGGGATGTGAAGTGTTTCTGGTGGGTTGGGGGGTGTGGTGGGGTTGGTGACATGGCATCGCTTAGTGCATAGTACGGGGTATGGATGGGAAGTTTGTGGGTGTGGTAAAGAGCTATCAAGGGGGGTAAGAATAACGAGGATGGAGGAGGGGGTAGCGGGGTGTTTGAGGGGAAGGGGGGGGGGGGGGGGGGGGGGGAGGGGTAGCGGGGTTGAGGATGGGGGGATGAGGGGGGGGGGGGGGCGGGGGGGGGGGGGGGGGGGGGGGGGGGGGGGGTTAGACAGCAAAAAACAACAACCACATATCACCAATTAAAAAATACATGTGTAACATGTTTTTGCAGGCCTAGATAGCGTGGGGGTGGGCGCTTACCCATAAAAACAGTAAGGGTGATGCTATCGATAGTGTGCCAGGAGAGGGTGGGCCTATGAGTGGAAAGCCAAGTTTTGAATTGAGGGATTCATTGATGATGCAGGCGGCATGGGAGGTGTCTGGCATGGCTGGAATGCCTACATTCAGTAGGCCCCTTTCCGTGATATACATTGGTTAAGTGGGTAGCCCAAATCCAACTTTTAAGGATGAGAGGTCGGGGGTTTCGAATCCCTTGTCTCCTTCGACTCTTTGGCGTAGCAGGTCGTTGTTCAACGCTGATGGTAAGCCTATGTCAAGTTGAAGGTAGAAAGACCGCTCCTTCCCTCGGACTGACGGGTTTCTTAATTTATTCCGCTCGCAAGGCGTTTAATTCTATTCAGATCTGATTCATAGAAAGAAGGGAAGAATGATTATGCGTTCACAATCCGTTACATGCACTGTGGATGGATGGGATTGAATTGGTTTATATTGCTTTGGACTTGAGATGCGTTTGAGGTTTCATGTGACATTGTATACGACGAGTATAGGCATGGTGTGTCTGAGTAAAAATGTTTGGGACTCCTCTGGCTGCTATAAAGAGTTACTTAGTATAGTGGGTTTTGGAAACTGGTTCCATATAGCTCTTGTGCTACTTAACCTTGCATTTGTTTGGGAAGGGCCGTTTGGGGGTGCAGGGAAGGATGAGGGTGGGGCTAATGGGTAAGCTTTCCACTGTGGTGCACTATGCATTGTGGGCTAGCAGGTGGCTTCTCTACAAATGACATGTCATAAAATCATGCTCTAGTGTGGTGGAAGTTTCGGACCACCGCATTTGGAAGCAGATATAGGCAATGTGAGGAGGAGGTGAAATGTTGGGCAAGGGTTTATTTTTTGTAATACAAGTATGTAAGTTGAAATTAAGGGGAAATGTGAGTTTAACTTAAATGATGTATTGTATATACATGGGGAAATCTGGGTGGGTGTTTGTCCCCCCTAATGATGTTGCTGGAAGTGTACTGGGTGGTGTTTTCTCCCTAATGATGTATCTTGAAAGTGTACTGGTGGTGTTTTCTTCTCTTAATGATGTACTAGAATGTATGGGTGGGTGTTTCCCCCCTAATGATGTATGAAGTGTTGGGTGGCGTGTTTTCCCCCTCTAATGAATGTACTGAAGGTGTACTGGGGTGGGTGTTTCCCTAATGATGTACTGAGTGTACTGGGGTGGGTGTTTTCCCTAATGATAGTACTGAAGTGTACTGGGTGGTGTTTTTCCTAAAATGATGTACTGAAGTGTATGGTGGGTGTTTTTCTTAATGATGTACTGACAGTGTATCTGGGGGTGGGTGTTTTTCCCCCTAATGGATGTAGTGAAGTGTAGCTGGGTGGGGTGTTTTCCTTCTCCCTCCTAATGATGTAGCTGAAGGACGTGTACTGGGGTGGTGTTTTCCCCCCTAATGATGTCTGAAAAGTGTAGATATAAAATATCAAAGTGGTTGGATTCCAGGCAATGTGTTTCAACATGGAAAACAATCAAAACATGGAGGGGCGTGAAGTTAAGGAGACCGTTTCTCCGATACAGCGTGAGCTGGAGAAAAGCCCATGGTAACACGATAGTGAGGGTACATCTCGAGCGGTAGGGGACTCCTTTATGCGATGTGTGGAAGAT
>JAJSRW010001356.1:0-34478 GCA_022414725.1 Microglena sp. YARC | reverse complement strand
CTGTTGAGGGACACCATCCTTGACATGGCAGGTAAACACAGCTGACCATAACGGCCTGTGAGGACACCTCCTTGGACATGGCAGTACAACAACTCACCCATAACGGCCTGTGAGGACACCTCCGCTTGGGACATGGCAGTGAATCCGACAATATCCATGAAACCTACAAGAGGATCAAATTGAAAAACACCAGCATGTAGGGCAAGTGTTGAAGTATGTGGTTAAGATACATGAATGTCCCAAAGAGGCAGGGCAGTGGCGGGTGAAGGGGCGTCAGAAAGGGGGTAGTAATGGTGTTGTTTGATCACAGTCCAGGGTGACTAAATGGAGGCCTTCAGGCGACTTGCAAATCATGAGAAATATCCGAGGGGCGATACGCAACAGACATGGATACTGGATAACAACACCAAACAATCATTGTTTACGACAGAGGGCCCCTGAGTTCAAGCTACAGCGGGATAATTTAATTAAATACCGAGGGTAGAAGAGGCGTAATGGCGAGGAGTGTGGAGGCGTAAATACATTTGTTTATTAGGGCCACATAAGTACTTGTTACAACCTCGCCTGCCGAAACCTCGCCCATATCCATTTTTAAATCTCAAATTTCTTTCCCCCAGAAGAAATCAATTCAACTCATGTAACGGTTCAAGAAATCAGTTCAACTCATTAACTCCAAATATCTAAACAATTGATTTCTTACACCTTGCAAAGAATTTACTCGTGTTCATAATGTTGGGCTAAGCCGCCTGGCAGCTCATCAGGCAGCTCCCTGCAAGTTTTGGTCAGAGACACAAATCGACTCACCACAGGTGACACCCCAAGAAAATACGTAAAATGGAAATCCCTTGGCCCTCTAGAAAGCGATCGTCTGAGTAATGCAGTCTCGCAGCCACCTCAATAATTTTATACTTTGTGGGATTCACAAGATTCTTGCAGTTACCTGTTACCACATATAGCCTATTATTGTTAGGGCACGGTGACTACGCTAAACTCCGGCTTATGCTATGGTGGTCCTTAACTCACGTCCATGTGAGTACGGTATTAACACGGCATGTAACAATTTCAATTTCACTTTTGTTTTAGGCACGCCGACAAACTGGAAGCAAATAAACCACGACGAGAATAACAGTCGAAGAACGCAAACAATGACTCCACAGGAAACCTCGATGCGCGAAAGAAAGTTTAGCTAGTTATGAAAATCTCTTGTAATTCGTAGCCACTCTTTCTATCTGACTGAGAGGCAATTCTCTCTGTGTAGGTCGATTTGTCTATAAACAGCACTACCCTGAGCTAGCCACTAGGCTTACAACTACGCTTTTGCCAACGTTGCACAGCGTTCTGAGGTTAAGAAAACCTTCCTGTTCGATTGCTCTGGGGAATGATCAAAAGTGAAGATAACGCCTGGTGGGGCGTGGTATTAAGGGAACCCGCCCGTAGCGCGGGCCAGAGAACGGTTCTACACACCTCGACTGGAACAAGCTACCATTGCGGATGACAACGACATGCAACGCTCCAGGGTCGCCCCGTAGGTGGGGATCGAACCCCGACCCATGCTTTATTGAAGCGATTTGGTATACCACTAGACCAATTCAGCATCACCGAACGGGATATTCATTGCTCTGAGGAAGGCTATCGAGGCTTTTATTTTTGCAGACCACTTCTGCACCTGTCTTCAGATCTAGTTACACTGCTAATTTAGGGGGTCTAACAGTGTTTTTTATTTCAGATTTCTGTCGTCCAGGTTGAGTAGCTATTTCGGGATAGTTGCGTAGCCATCGCATGGCGGAGCGCCAAGTCAGGGGGCAGCGCGTCCCGATATCGGGGGGTCTGGGGGGTGAAGCATTCGACGGAATGGCGACGGAATGGCGACGCGTCGTCGAAAAAAGAAACACTGGGGGCTAAGGCGCCCTTTTAATTTTATTTGAAAGCGGGAGTGGAAAAAAATCGTTTTAATTTTATTTGAATTTTATTCTTTTAATTGTATTATTTTAATTTTATTATTTAATTTTAATTGTATTATTTTAATTTTATTTGAAAGCGGGAGTGAAAAACAAAGTTCACTCCCCCCACGCCTAGAAAAACCTGAGGAGGGCTGCCCCCCCCCCATCAAATAAATACCAATTTTTGAAAAACTTAGATCCCTAATCTGGGGGTTTACAATATGGCGCACATAATGGCATCCTCGGAATTCCCACATAGGGATTGTGTGATAGTCAAAACTCAGTTCTGCACCCCCTTTGGGTTGCCCAAGTACGGTAGACACCCTTCACCTTTGCAGGAGGCCGCCAGAAACTGGAGTTTTCATTATACCAAACCGGTCCAAACAAAGCAGTAGCAGGACAGTTTTCTCAGCATGGTTCAACTACACTTCCCCTTGGACCCCACCCAACTCGGCCCCAATGTTTAATGGGCCTTGGCCGGAGGCCACTCTAGGTTTCGTCCAAATCAGGCGATTGATGGCAGCATGGAGGCTCAATAAAGTCACCCTAATAAACACCCAAAATTTGTAACCGAGGACCTCTTCACCTCAGCATCAGCATCAGGCATACCGAAACGAAGAGAAAGCAACCGCGTAGAACGTAGTAGAGTGGCGGCGTTTTGGTGTTGTCGCAAGGGTGGTGGGTCGGGGCGGGGGTGGGTGGGGTCGGGGGGCTGGGGGTCGAGGCAGGGGTGGTGGTGGTGGTAGGGGTCTTTGGGGGGGGGACACCCACCCACCCACCCACTTACATCAGGGTCTAAAGTGGTGCCAATGAACTGCCATTGTGATTCACACAGCCATTTTACCCTCTCATACTCTGGGCTGGGCTGGGGTTTTGGGTTGGGTGGGTGGAGTTGGGTTGGGTTGGGTTGGGGGGGGGGGGGGGGGGGTTTAAATACTTATTGCACCAGGTCCAAAGTGGTGTCAATAGACTACCCTTCCCAAGGCCTACTCAGAAGTCGGTCTCAGAATGATATTTGGAGGTCTGAGTAAAAAGTTAGCAAAAAGATAGCAAAAAAACAAAATGAGGGCTCAGACCCCCCCACCCCCACCCCCCTAAATGAGGTGCTCAAAACGACCTGAAAAGTGACTTTTAATACTGCCTTAATACATGCCATTACTAATGCCTTAATGTAATGCCATTACTAATGCCTTAACACATGCCAT
The DNA here is from genome assembly GCA_022414725.1 of Microglena sp. YARC. Classification (NCBI taxonomy): domain Eukaryota; kingdom Viridiplantae; phylum Chlorophyta; class Chlorophyceae; order Chlamydomonadales; family Chlamydomonadaceae; genus Microglena; species Microglena sp. YARC. The sequence continues at coordinate 31,333 of JAJSRW010001356.1, read as the reverse complement.
TACTAATGCCTTAATTTAATGCCATTACTAATGCCTTAATACATGCCATTACTAATGCCTTAATACATGCCATTACTAATGCCTTAATTTAATGCCACTACTAATGCCTTAATACATGCCATTACTAATGCCTTAATACATGCCATTACTAATGCCTTAATACATGCCATTACTGATGCCTTAATACATGCCATTACTAATGCCTTAATTTAATAATGCCTTAATACATGCCATTACTAATGCCTTAATTTAATAATGCCTTAATACATGCCATTACAGCCTTATTGTCAGAAAAAATCGATCGGCGTGACTGAAACATTTGAGGCCCGGGCTTCTCCTGTTGAAAGGGTGCTTTTTGGATGGGAAGGGTGCTTTAATGGTGTCAATAAGGTACGCGGGAAGATTAGCAGGAATCTGCTGCCTTTTCATCTCAAACAGATGAGCATTCACCACAGATATTGCTTTTGGTGGTTGGTCCGAGCGCAAGCGAAAGGGCTGCCCCCCCAAACCCACACCGCGTCCCAAGGCGTAACATTTGTTTATTTATTTAAAGATGCAGCCTGAATCTATCTAGTACTTCTGAAAGCTGACATGACAGGCATTCCAATGCAGCTGCAAGCTTCGGGCTTGGCACAGTTTCCGGCTAATGGAGATGTCTGAAAGCTGCCATTCGACCCCCCCCCCCCCCCCCCCCCCCCCCCGCCCCCCCCCCCGCCGCCAAAAAAAGAGTGACTGAAATCACCCTCAGTCGTGGTCAACTCACATGATGGTCACATTAGTGTGAGAGCGAGCCAGTTGAGTGAGGTCATAGGTTGAGGAGTGAGAGGTCACAACTGCCTCCAACACATGGCGTGGCAACATCTGCGGTACAATAAGTTGGTCACATTCAGGACAAGGGTGGAAGGGCAGCAACACATGGCACTGCAACATCTGCGGTACAATAAGTTGGTCACATTCAGGACAAGGGTGGATAGCAGCAACACATGGCACTGCAACATCTGCGGTACAATAAGTTGGTCACATGCAGGACACGGGTGGAAGGGCAGCAACACATGGCACTGCAACATCTGATGGACAATACTTTGGGCACATGCAGGACAAGGGTGGAGAGCAGCAACACATGGTACTGCAACATCTGCGGTACAATAAGTTAGTCACATGCAGGACAAGGGTGGAAGGGCAGCAACACATGGCACTGCAACATCTGATGGACAATACTTTGGGCACATGCAGGACAAGGGTGGAGGGCAGCAACACATGGCGCTGCAACATCTGCGGTACAATAAGTTGGGCACATGCAGGACAAGGTCGGAGGGGAGAAACACACAATGGCATGGAGATGCTCACGATCTTAATAATACGGGGGAGCAACACACAATGGCAGGGGAGTTACAACATGAATCTCTGAAACCAACTCCACTTCTTGCAGGTACTATGGCCTAGCCCCCTAGTCCTCCACCATTAACCAACCAACCGCCACCTCCCTCCGGCCCTCCTCTACCACCATCCATCCACCAATCACCTCCTCTACCTCCCCATGCTCCTCCCCAACCACCCAGCCACCTGCCACCATCTCCTCAAGATCCCCCCACCGTCAAACAGCCCCAACCCAACCCTAATCTGATTGAAATCAGTAAGGCGAGGCAAACTCTGACACCACATCGACTAGACCCCCCCCCCACCCCCCCACACACCCACCCCACCCCTACTTCGATGTAACTCAGTAAGTGACGCACAGCCCACCCTGATCCTTTCCCCTCCTCGCCACCACCCAACTCACACTCTCAAGCATGTCCAGCTGGGCTTCTGTAACAGCGGACAATCGCATCTCCATCTCCGTTCTTTTGGAGATGTTGGTTTGTAGCAGTAGCATGCCCTGTTGAGGCAGAATGTGTTTTTTAAACTTGGTTTGTATATGCATTTCTTCTGAAGACGTCGGTGTATGGCAGTAGCATGCCCTGTACAGCAAGTGTTTTGTATTCATACTTGGTTTTTATTTGGTTTGTCTCGCCTCCACTTGTGTTCGTATTGTATTACTACACAGTAAGTATTGTATCGTATTTTTACTCGTACTGGTATTTGCATTTGTATTTGAATTCAGATCCAAATGTATGTTTTTATGTGTATCTGTAGCACGCCCTGCCCAGGCAGTTTTATTGACTTATATGTGTTGACAAATGTGTGTTTGTATTGTATTACGCAGTCGTATTTGTCCTCAAACGGGCGGGAGGGGAGGGGGGGGGGGGGGGGGGCAAAAAGAAAGTTGTCAAAGCGCATCATCGGAAGTTATTATTTTCAACCCTGAGACCCTCCCCCCCGTATTGAAAAGGGGTCCATGAGCATCAGCAAGATCCATAAGATCCATAAGATCCATAGGCAGCATGTAGCTGCCTAATACTTGCAAGTACCGCTGGGTAAAGCACCTGAAGATAAATGTCTTGGAGTCAGTAACTGCCTATGAGGCCTAGCATGGGAAATCATCTCTGTCCTTCCATGCAGCCAAGCTAATAAGTTAATATGCACACAACTGCATGTTGTCACATACAACACACTTCACATACAACACAACACAACACATATCCATAGGCAGCTTTTAGCTGCCTAATACTTGCAAGTACCGGGCAAGATAAGTTTTAAAGTCAAATATCCAGCAGATAAAGTGGGCCCCTCGTCAAGGCCTTTCCAGCCATGCAACCAAAATATAAACATACTAAGTTTCAAAACTTTCTTGGGCGCTCCGTAGTCCGTACCCTTGGAGGAGGTCACCCAGGTGTAATAATAACTGAGGGTGTTATCTAACTGTCTACATATCATTATCATCATCGGCATGGTTTAATGTAGTCAAATTGTATTATGGAGACTAAGGATCCACTCGGGGTGTGCGTGGTGTGTGTGTGTATGTTGGGGGGTGGGTGGGTGGGTGGGGGGGCATACCGAATGTTCGCGCGCGCCTTGATCCTTTCAATCCAAGTAAAAAAAAGATAACGCCTGGAGGGCGTGATGTTTAACCACGTAGATACATCTACGTGGTTGTATGCCTTAGCGCCTTTATTTATTGAATTCTGCCTATTTGAAGATTTCCCCCTTTCACCACACCAACTTACAACCTACTACCCACCCACCCACAATCCACATCACTCCACTCCCCTAAACCAACTACCACCCCCTCGCCCCCCTTCCCATCACCCAGTGGGCCACCCTCGTACCCCCTCCCTCCCCCCCAACACCCACCCACCCATTCCCACATCTGCAGTCACATCCCCCATACCCCCCCCCCCCCCCCACCCCCCCCCCACCCACAACTGCATTTTCATCCCCATACCTCCACCTTTTGTTAATTGTACTGATCGGTTCAATCGCATCCAACTCCCCCGCCACTTTCCAAGCCCTGGTCTAGGCAGGTAAATCGCCTAGACCACAGTTACACAGGATGATTGCTCTTTTCCCGCCTTGCTGAGGTTTACCTTACCGGTTAGGGGGCGGTGTTAGATTGCAGGACACGCATGCTGTTTTACAAGGGTGATGTGTTCTACATCCCTTATGATCTACAGTGCCCCTGCTGTTTTGACCCTACTTGCGAGAGTAGGAAGGGGGTGGTGAGGTTCGATTCCTCAGTATTTTGGCGTCCTGGCTCCAAGCAAACCATGTGGCGAAAGTAATGATAACGCCTGATGGGGCGTGGTGTTAAGGGAGCCCGTCGTACGCGGGTGGGGAGCGGTCTCCTACCTCAACTGGACAAGCTACCATCGCGGTTGACGACGACCTGCAACGTCAAGAGCGACCGAAGGGGGAGTCGAACCCCCGACTCTTCATTCTTTAGCAATCTGGTCTACCATTAGACCATTGTTAATCGCTAAAGGGGCTACCTTGTGGGGAAGTAGTGTCAGATCTCTGCCCTCATGGTGCTTATGTCTCCTTGGCTCCACCTCTAACAACCATGGCAGGAAGCTTGTCTGCCGTAGTCAATATGGTTAGTGGTGAATGTTCGTTTGGTCAAAGGTCTGTATCTCCCGCCGACCCTAAGTGCGCCTACTTTTTTGTAGGAGTGGCAAAGCCATTCAAACTGAATCCTCGGTGTCGTTGGTTTGTGCCGGGAATCCCACCTCCTTCCGCCAAATATCTTTCACAACTAAATAAAAAATAAAAAAATCCGTCTTTGATTTTGACGCAGCGTACGAGCCATTAATGTGCGTACACACAATAATATTGGGGGGTGTTTCAGAGTTTTCAAGGGGGTCTTTTTGTATTTCCCTTCTGACAATACATGAACAAATACACCTCGTGTGCAGCTCAAATATTGTGTTCAAATCCTGACTCAAATTCTCACAGAAAGAAGTTAACAGGAATTGGCGGGGTAAATTCTGACTCAAATTCTGGCTCAATTCAGAAACTCGTCGAGCTCGAAGGGTGCGGAAATCCGAAATTCTGGCTCAAGTCAGAAATTCGTCGAACTCAAAGGGTGCGGAAAATTCTGACTCCAATTCTCACAGAAAGAATTTAACAGGAACCCAACTTTTTTCTATTTCACCCCCCCCCTAAAAGTTGCTTGTTTGTAAAATAATACCTGACTTTCGGATTTTAAGTTAAATTTCCGAGCAAAAATAAGAGAAGAGATAAAAAACGAAAAGTACTTATTTGTAGTCTACACCTGTCTACACCCCCCTAAACCCTCCCCCCCCCTTCCGTATCTCAGCCCACCCCCTGGATGTACCGACATGACCTCGATGATATCAAGATGTGCTCTTAGTCCTCTATCCAAATCGATCATAATACAAATACAAATACCAAATAATTTGTATCTGTATTTGAATTGGACTTCAAATGTGTATTTGTATGTGAATTTGTATTCGAATACAACTTCAAATATGTATCTCTAGCACACCCTGCCCAGGTGATGTTTTGTATACATAACAGTGTGTTAAGTGCTTGGTATCGTCAGACCCTTTTGATCATATATAACTAATATGTATTATTTGAAGTTGGGCATATCCCATTAGCCAAGTTGGCTACCCCCATCCATCCATCCATATCTACCTATATATCTATATATGTATACTAGTACGGTAGCCCATGTGGCCGGTGGCCACACCTACACACATGCAGACAAACTGCCCCCACCCCTATCATAGTATGGTGCCCGTTTGGCATTTGGCCGCACCTGTTTGGGGCTGGGTTACAGAATGGTTTAAATGTGTACTCCCCCCCACACCTCACATGAACACACAGCCATATGATGTTTTCCCCACGAAAAACACTGAGCCCCCCCCCCCCCCCCCCCCCCCCCCCCCCCCCCCCCCCCCCACACACACACACACACACTACCACACACACACCTTCTCCCCCTTCCCTCCCGTTGTCGCACCTCTTTTGGGCTGGGTTACATGACAGTTTATGCCGGTTTTGTCTGCAGTGCATGCAACTGAAAACACTAACGGACGCATATCCCTTGGGATGGTCCCCTTGTGCACCCACAAGCACCCACATACCACAGTACTCCCCCCCCCCCCCCCCCCCCCCCCCCCAATTATCTCCACCCCCACCCCACCCAGCCATGTACCCCCACCAACAAACAACCTCCCTTACACTTTTACATTTCCTGACATATTTCCTGACCCTACCCCCTTAACCCACCCCAGCCCCCTCGCAACTCTCATCCCTCACCTCCCTCGCACACACACCTACCAGCACACACATACTCCTTATCTGCCCTCCTCCACTTCAGCCGAGGGCTTTCTCAAAGCTGAAAGGCAAACAGGACGAAGAGCAGGCTGCAGATCCAACCCATCGACAACGTTTGCGCATATCCCGACACCGCTGATATCATCGGACCTGCGCGATGGCGGACCTTCCCTGCCACTTCAGCTGTGATCGACAGCCGACCCCACTGAGCAAACTGAATCTGTGCAATCGCAACCGTACATACCTGAAGCTTCTTCGCGAGCATGTATTCAGGTCGGCCGAGGACCTATCCTGTCCACACAAACTGCTCCCGAAGTCAACTCGATCTGAGACTTGGAAACATAGCTAGGTTCTCCATTCAACTTTGCCGCGTTATCGCTATGGCACAATGCACAGCGACATGTTTCTCGATGCAGTGGGAAGAAGTTGCAGCCAAGTTGCTGAAATGAGATGTTCGGTTAGACTTAGGGCGAGAAAGCTCGGCGAGATTGTTCATTTAGTCAACTATGCCGCGTGTTTGCCATGGCACAATGCGGAGCGAAATGTTTCTCAATGCGGTGGAACGAATTTGCAGTCAAGTTTTTGACATGCAATGGGATGGATGGGATTCGAAAACTTATGCCAGGTCATCTGACTGACCACGTCACCTTCCGTTGTGCGCAGCGACAGGTCTCTTGATGCAAGGGGTCGATCTTGCAGAGACAAGAAGGAAGACAAACTGTAGCGCTACCGAAATCAGGTGGATAAACTCGGGCGGGAAAAGGAGAAATCGGGCGGGATGCGCAACAGGTAGAATATGCAGGAGGCGAAGGTCGCATTAGGCAGAATTCGCAGGAGGCAAAATGAGGCAGACGTTCAAGCATGAGAGATTAAAAGCGTGAATTGGCTGAGCGGGAATTGGCTGGGCGGGAAGTTGGTTAAGTCGGTTACTCGATGACACCACCACGACCACGACCGCGACCACGACCGCCATGATTTCTTTATATATACTAGCATCTGAGCCTGTCGTACCGACATGCGGACCACCCCCGTGGCCACGTCAGCGACAGGTCTCGACCCCCGTGGCCACGTCAGCGACAGGTGTCGGAAAATCGAGATCCGAAAACGGGTTGCTCCGTAACGGGTTATCCTGAAACCACTGCCTCTGGCCACTTCAGCGAATGGCAGTCAGTGAGCGGGCAAGAGTGCGTGAGAGCACAGGAGAAGGCCAAGGGAATGCTGCGACGGGGGGAGTTGCATGCGAAGTTATTGACAGGGGCAGCGAAATTTGTGGGAAAGAGTTTAGGCAGATAGACAAAGGGAGGCTACACCGTTGAAAATAGGGCGATATAGGCAGCGAGCACCGAAATTAGCAGAAGTGCGAAGGAAAATTCGGGTATCAGAACGGCTGGGCCTGGAAGAGCCGCGAGAAGGAGTTGAAAACGACACCGGCTTCATTAGAGCAGCGCAAAGCAGCGCACGAGGTGAACAGGTCGCACGAAAATTAACCTTGGGCGGGTGGGTGGATGGGTGGACGGGGGGAGTTGCATGCAAAGTTATTGACAGGGGCAGCGAAATTTGTGGGAAAGAGTTTGGGCAGATGAACAAAGGGAGGCTACACCGTTGAATATCGGGCGGCTCAGGCAGCGAGCACTGAAAATAGCAGAAGTGCGAAGGAAAATTTGGGTTTCAGAACGGCTAGGCCAGGAAGAGCAGCGAGAAGGAGTTGAAAACGACACCGGCTTCATTAGAGCAGCGCAAAGCAGCGCACATGGTGAACAGGTCACAGGAAAATTCGGGCACCAAGCCGGGTAACCTTGGACGGGTGGGAGGATGGGTGGTCAGCAGAGCGAGAGGCAATCGTTCCTGTGACTGCGCCGAGAAATCGAGATCCCAGAGACTGGCTGCCACCTGGGCGACAGGTCGGCAAGATATGGAACCAAAACCCCAAGCGGCTAGGCCAAAAGGGGGCAAACACGCGCCGGGCACGCGCTATACCCTCCACGCTCTTACTACGCTCTACTTTATATATAAAGACGAGCATCTGAGCCCGTCATACCGACGGGCGGACCACCCCCGTGGCCACGTCAGCGACAGGTCTCGGAAAATCGAGATCCGAAAACGGGTAACTCCGTAACGGGTTATCCCGAAACCACTGCCCCTAGCCACTTCAGCGACTGGCAGGTAGCGAGCGGGCAAGAGTGCGTGAGAGCGCAGGAGAAGGCCAAGGGAATGCTGCGACGGGGGGAGTTGCATGCGAAGTTATTGACAGGGGCAGCGAAATGTGTGGGAAAGAGTTTAGGCAAATAGACAAAGGGAGGCTACACCGTTGAATATAGGGCGATATAGGCAGCGAGCACCGAAATTAGCAGAAGTGCGAAGGAAAATTCGGGTATCAGAACGGCTGGGCCTGGAAGAGCCGCGAGAAGGAGTTGAAAACGACACCAGCTTCATTAGAGCAGCGCAAAGCAGCGCACGAGGTGAACAGGTCGCAGGAAAATTAACCTTGGGCGGGTGGGTGGATGGGTGGACGGCAGACAGGCAATAATCCTTCCTTTGGCTGCGCCGAGAAATCGAGATCCCAGACTGGCTGCCACCTGGGCGACAGGTCGGCAAGATATGGAACCAAAACCCCAAGCGGCTGGGCCAAAAGGAGCCGACCACGCGCCGGGCACGCGCTATACCCTCCACGCTCTTACTTCATGCTACTTTAAATAATAAGACTAGCATCTGAGCCCGTCGTACCGACGGGTGGACCACCCCCGTGGCCACGTCAGCGACAGGTCTCGGGAAATCGAGATCCGAAAACGGGTAACTGCGTAACGGGTTATCCCGAAACCACTGCCCCTGGCCACGTCAGCGATTGGCAGGTAGCGAGCGGGCAAGAGTGCGTGAGAGCGCAGGAGAAGGCCAAGGGAATGCTGCGACGGGGGGAGTTGCATGCGAAGTTATTGACAGGGGCAGCGAAATTTGTGGGAAAGAGTTTAGGCAAATAGACAAAGGGAGGCTACACCGTTGAATATAGGGCGATATAGGCAGCGAGCACCGAAATTAGCAGAAGTGCGAAGGAAAATTCGGGTATCAGAACGGCTGGGCCTGGAAAAGCCGCGAGAAGGAGTTGAAAACGACACCGGCTTCATTAGAGCAGCGCAAAGCACCGCACAGGGTGAACAGGTCGCAGGAAAATTTGGGCACCAAGCCGGGGTACCTTGGACGGGTGCGGTTGCAGGTGGGTGGTCGGCAGAGCGAGAGGCAATCTATCTTATTATTTAAAGTAGCATGAAGTAAGAGCGTGGAGGGTATAGCGCGTGCCCGGCGCGTGGTCGGCTCCTTTTGGCCCATCCGCTTGGGGTTTTGATTCCATATCTTGCCGACCTGTCGCCCAGGTGGCAGCCAGTCTGGGATCTCGATTTCTCGGCGCAGCCACAAGAAGGATTATTGCCTGTCTGCCGTCCACCCATCCACCCACCCGCCCAAGGTTAATTTTCCTGCGACCTGTTCACCTCGTGCGCTGCTTTGCGCTGCTCTAATGAAGCCGGTGTCGTTTTCAACTCCTTCTCGCGGCTCTTCCAGGCCCAGCCGTTCTGATACCCGAATTTTCCTTCGCACTTCTGCTAATTTCGGTGCTCGCTGCCTATATCGCCCTATTTTCAACGGTGTAGCCTCCCTTTGTCTATCTGCCTAAACTCTTTCCCACAAATTTCGCTGCCCCTGTCAATAACTTCGCATGCAACTCCCCCCGTCGCAGCATTCCCTTGGCCTTCTCCTGCGCTCTCACGCACTCTTGCCCGCTCGCTACCTGCCAATCGCTGACGTGGCCAGGGGCAGTGGTTTCGGGATAGCCCGTTACGGAGTTACCCGTTTTCGGATCTCGATTTTCCGAGACCTGTCGCTGACGTGGCCACGGGGGTCGAGACCTGTCGCTGACGTGGCCACGGGGGTGGTCCGCCCGTCGGTATGACGGGCTCAGATGCTCGTCTTTATATATAAAGTAGAGCGTAGTAAGAGCGTGGAGGGTATAGAGCGTGCCCGGCACGTGGTCGGCGCCTTTTGGCCTAGCCGCTTGGGGTTTTGGTTCCATATTTTGCCGACCTGTCGCCCAGGTGGCAGCCAGTCTCTGGGATCTCGATTTCTCGGCGCAGCCAAAGGAACGATTGCCTGTCTGCCGACCACCCACCTGCACCCGCACCCGTCCAAGGTTATCCGGCTTGAGTGGTGCCCGAATTTTCCTGCGCCGACCTGTTCACCCCATGCGCTGCTTTGCACTGCTCTATCTTGAAGCCGGTGTCGTTTTCAACTCCTTCTCGCTGCTCTTCTGTGAAATTCTCTCGCATTTCCGAAGCCAAGCTGTTCTGTTACGCGAGTTTTCCTTTGCACTTCTGCTATTTTCGGTGCTCGCTGCCTATATCGCCCTATATTCAACGGTGTAGCCTCCCTTTGTCCATCTGCCAAAACTCTTTCCCAAAACATAACCTGCCCCTATCAATAACTTCGCAGCTCCTCGCCTCGCAGCATTCCCTTCTCCTTCTCCTGCGCTCTCACGCACTCTTGCCCGCTCGCTGGCTGCCTGTCGTTGACGTGGCCTGGGGAGCCGTTCCGGAGTCGTTTCGGGGTTACCCGTTTCGGAGTTACCCGTTCTGGAGTTTGGTTTCGGATCTCGATTTTCCGAGACCTGTCGCTGACGTGGCCACGGGGGGCCTCCCGTCGGTACGACGGGCTCAGATGCTAGTCCTATTTATAATAGGGTGTTGTCCGTCCGGGGTTTTGCTGCCACGGCTGGGGTACCACCTGGCAGGATCTCCCTTTTTCGCCGAGCTGGCGCCGACGTGGCCCTGGATCTCGGGTCTGCGCCGCAGCCTGCGGCACGGGAGCGAGCTTGCTGACCATTCATGAAAGCGGCTGACCTGTCATTATCGCGGATTGGCACCAACAATTTTTTCTAGCCGTCCGCCTGTCCAATGTTGCTCGGCATTGTGCCTAAAACTTCCTACCACTTCCAAAGGTTTCAGTACCTTGCCGTTTGGCCCATAAATGCGACCATTTCGCGCCTTTGCCCTTCCCTCTTTCTGACAGGCCAATCTTCTCTTTGATTAGCCTTCCTCTTCTTCACCCGCCATGTCGAGGCCCCCACCACCGTGGGAGCTTTGCTCTCTCACCGACGCAGGCGTGGTCCTCAACACTTTTTCTTGGCTGTTCAACCCCCTGTCGCTGCATGCCCTCGGCCGGGGACAACTTGCCCACCCACGATTTCATGGAGCGCTCTGGGACAGCTGCACCAGGGAATGAGCGAGCCAAGCGAATCCAAGAGGAGACATGTGCGCACTGCAGTTTGCCTTCGTGCCCGACACTTCCGCGGATGGCCCTGACTTTCCCTTCTTTTTCCTCCTCCAGGGATGCTCACCATTTCCCGGGCGCCAAGGGAACGAGCTTCCTGACCTGTGATGAATAAAGCTGACCTGTCGTTCCTCTCCAAACACCTGCTCCGTCCATCTGTATCCGAGGTTCGTGGTGTGTGTGTGTGTGTGTGTGTGTGTGTGTGTGTGTGTGTGTGTGTGTGTGTGTGTGTGTGGTGGTGGTGGTGGTGGTGGTGGTGGGGGCTCATATCGGTACGACGGGCTCTAGGCTAGCGAGTTCAACCAACTTGGCATCACATTGGAAGGCATCAACGTCAATCCTGGATCTCCATTCCCCGGTCGCCACATGAACGAGCTTCCTGACCTGTGATGAATATAGCTGACCTGTCGTTCCTCGCGGAACACCTGCTCCGTTCCATCGTCGTCCGAGGTTCGTGGGGGGGTGGGGGGGGCGGGGGGGGGCTTCCCGTCGGTACGACGGGCTCCATGCTAGTACTATTAAAGTTGCGTTGTCCGCCCGACGACCGACCGACCGACCGACCGTTGTCACGGGTTTAGGGCTTAACTGGCTATGGTTCCGCTTATCTGGCAAGCATTTCCCTCATGGTCTGGCACATTAACACCTCAACCGCCAACTGCTGATCTGGCACAAGTCCACCTCAACCCTCGATTTTCAAACGCTTTCACCTCCCCCGACGAGTTCAAACCCGCATCTTTCACCTGCTTTCACCTTGCGACAGCGCCAAGCGCGCTCTTCGAGCTCCGCGATCTGACAATGCCTTGGCCCACACCACAATGGGAGCTTTGCTCCCTCACCCAAGCATGTTTGTCTTCAACTTTTTCTCCATTCCCGAATTTGCACGCGCACTTATACTGTCCACTAACTTTGATATGAGCTCTTGCTGAACCACCTAACCTTGCTGCTCTCCCCGTTACAACACTCTCTTCTCCTTCTCCTGCTCGCTCGCTGGCTGCTTTTCCATCGCGTGATCCCCAGCTCCTCGCTTAATCGTTCAATCTACACAAGCATGGACCAGCCCTGGGAACCTCAAATCAGCGATAGGCAGGTGTTCTAGACCAGTTTTGGCCAAACCACCTCAGTCGCTTATGAGCGCTCACTCAGAAGCTATTTCTCCACGAGTATTACAACTGCTGCCGTTGAATTGAATGCTTGACGCCCTTTTTTCACTTGCAACAGGGACAAAGCTCTGACAAGGCGCGCTCATGGACAACATGCTTTGCACTGGGCGGGAATGCGTGCCCTTCTACTCCCTGCCGGCATCAATGCCTAACAATTTCGCGTTGCACACAGATTGTTCTCGGACCTCTCACCGACAGCTGCTCCCTGCTTTTCCCCCCTAGCCTTCAATTCCAGCGAGGGCATAGCTGTTAGCTGATGGGCAACGCATTTATTCCTGCAGCGATGTGTCTGCTTTGTACCAAAGGAGCGACTCTTTGGTTCAGGAGTTTGCGGGGTGGGAAGGGTCCGCTCGCAAAATGCTATGCCTAACATGCTCCCTGGATGCTACTTCCCCTTGCCCTCTAACTTCGGTCAAACCTGAAATGCATCGCATTGATTCCTACAACGCTGTGTCCGTTTCCCCAGGAATCAAGCTGCTCTTGGGGGGGGGGGGGGGGGGGGGGGGGGGGGGGGGGGGGGGCATACATGCATGGGGGTGGTTGGTAATGGTGTTGCGTGTACATTTGTGTTGTGGACATCTGCCACTCAACTGTCAGTGTGATGGTGATGATCATGGAAACAGTGCACGATGACAAGCCACCTAATGTGAATGGGGATGGAAATTGAGTGGGTGGGTGACCCCGGGGTGACTCTCCAAAAGTCATTTCATTGGGGGTCGTGGGGAGGGAGGAGGCCCCCAGAGGAGGCCTGCTGTCGGTACGACGGGCACACTGCCCTAGTCATTCCTGTGGCTGTGCCGAGAAATCGAGATCCCAGACTGGCTGCCACCTGGGCGACAGGTCGGCAAGATATGGAACCAAAACCCCAAGCGGCCAGGCCAAAAGGCGCCGACCACGCGCCGGGCACGCGCTATACCCTCCACGCTCTTACTACGCTCTACTTTATATATACTGACTAGCATCTGAGCCCGTCGTTCCGACGGGCGGACCACCCCCGTGGCCACGTCAGCGACAGGTCACGAAAATTCGAGATCCGAAACCACTGTAACCAAAAGCCCAACTGCCTGGGCCAAAAGGGCTAAACAATATCACGGCCATGCTACTTTATATAATAAAACTAGCATCTGAGCCCGTCGTACCAACGGGCGGACCACCCCCGTGGCCACGTCAGCGACAGGTCTCGGGAAATCGAGATCCGAAAACGGGTAACTCCGTAACGGGTTATCCCGAAACCACTGCCCCTGGCCACATCAGAGAATGGCAGTCAGCGAGCGGGCAAGAGTGCGTGAGAGCGCAGGAGAAGGCCAAGGGAAAGCTGCGACGGGGGGAGCTGCATGCAAAGTTATTGACAGGGGCAGCAAAATTTGTGGGAAAGAAGTTGGGCAGACAGATGAGAGGGAGGCTACACCGAATATAGGGCGAGATAGGCAGCGAGCACCGAAAACAGCAGAAGTGCGCAGGGAAATTCGGGTATCAGAACAAAAATGGACGGAGCAGGTGTTTGAGGAGGAATGACAGGTCAGCTTCATTTATCAGAGGTCAGGAAGGTCAGGAAGGTCGTTCCTGTGGTGCCCGAGAAATCAAGATCCAGGATTCGGGCCACCTGGGCGACAGGTCGGCAAGATATGGAGAATCGAGATCGGGGAACCCTGAAAAACCTCGACGCCTACTATCCCTCTACTTTATATAATAAGACTAGCATCTGAGCCCGTCGTACCGACGGGAGGACCACCCCCGTTGCCACGTCAGCAACAGGTCTCGACCCCCGTGGCCACGTCAGCGACAGGTCTCGGAAAATCGAGATCCGAAAACGGGTTGCTCCGACACGGGTTATCCCGAAACCACTGCCCCTGGCCACATCAGCGAATGGCAGTCAGCGAGCGGGCAAGAGTGCGTGAGAGCGCAGGAGAAGGCCAAGGGAATGCTGCGACGGAGGGAGTTGCATGCGAAGTTATTGACAGGGGCAGCGAAATGTCTGGGAAAGAGTTTGGGCAGATGGACAAAGGGAGGCTACACCGTTGAATATAGGGCGATATAGGCAGCGAGCACCGAAAATAGCAGGAGTGCGAAGGAAAATTCGGGTATCAGAACGGCTGGGCCAGGAAGAGCCGCGAGAAGGAGTTAAAAACGACACAGGCTTCATTAGAGCAGCGCAAAGCAGCGCACGGGGTGAACAGGTCGGCGCAGGAAAATTCGGGCACCAAGCCGGCTGACCTTGGGCAGGTGCGGGTGCAGGTGGGTAATCGGCAGCGGAGAGGCTATCGTTCCTGTGGCTGCACCAAAAAATCGAGATCCCAGAGACTGGCTGCCACCTGGGCAAGATATGGAACCAAAACCCCAAGCGGCTGGGCCAAAAGGCGCCGACCACGCGCTATACCCTCGACGCCTACTATCGCTCTACTTTATATAATAAGACTAGCATCTGAGCCCGTCGTACCGACGGGCGGACCACCCCCGTGGCCACGTCAGCGACAGGTCTCGGGAAATCGAGATCCGAAAACGGGTAACTCCGAAACGGGTTATCCCGAAACCACTGCCCCTGGCCACGTCAGCGAATGGCAGTCAGCGAGCGGGCAAGAGTGCGTGAGAGCGCAGGAGAAGGCCAAGGGAAAGCTGCGACGGGGGGAGCTGCATGCGAAGTTATTGACAGGGGCAGCGAAATTTGTGGGAAAGAAGTTGGGCAGACAGATGAGAGGGAGGCTACACCGAATATAGGGCGAGATAGGCAGCGAGCACCGAAAACAGCAGAAGTGCGCAGGGAAATTCGGGTATCAGAACAAAAATGGACGGAGCAGGTGTTTGAGGAGGAATGACAGGTCAGCTTCATTTATCAGAGGTCAGGAAGGTCGTTCCTGTGGTGCCCGAGAAATCAAGATCCAGGATTCGGGCCACCTGGGCGACAGGTCGGCAAGATATGGAGAATCGAGATCGGGGAACCCTGAAAAACCTTGACGCCTACTATCGCTCTACTTTATATAATAAGATAGATGTATATGTATATATATATGTATGCGTATGTTTGTATGTATGTATGTATGTATGTATGTATGTATGTATGTATGTATGTATGTATGTATGTATGTATGTATGTATGTATGTATGTATGTATGTATGTATGTATGTATGTATGTATGTATGTATGTATGTATGTATGTATGGACGCTACAGTCCAGAGGTAGCCAACTTGGCTGAAAGGATATTTAATATATATGAACATATATCCGCCCTCTTGGAGAGAGCAAAAACACAAGCAGTCAACAAGCCAAAGACAAGGGCCCACCTGTTCACACAAGTCGGGCACGCACACTGACATGACAGTTACGTCATGCCAGCATGTGTCTCTGCCTGGTCTTGGTGCCTGGTTCTGGTGCCACATGTCCTCTTCATGCTCCTCCTCCTCCTCCTCCTCCTCTCCTCCTCCTCCTCCTCCTCTGCCGCCGCTGCATCTGGCTCAACCTGGGCCTTTGCCTCTGCTGCCTCCTCCTTCTCTGTCTGCTTCTGCAGGTCTGCAGGTCCTGCAATAAATAAATAAATAAATAAATAAATAAATAAATAAATAAATAAATAAATAAATAAAAAATAAATAAATAAATAAATAAATAAATAAATAAAATAAATAAATACATAAAATAAATAAATAAATAAACAAATAATTAATTAATTAATTAATTAATTAAATAAATAATTGAATAAATAAATAAATAAATATGAGATCAATAAATAAATAATACATAAATAAATAAATACACAAATCAATGAATAAATATAACGTTTTATTACAAGGCATGAGGTTGAGTGGGCCAGCATGTTTGCTTGCACTGGGGACAACCACCAACATTCCTGCAAATTAGAATCGTATAATTAAATAATCACTGTCGCACAAACTCAGGGCCTCGGTCGTTAGAACGATGTGCAAAAACCTGTCGGTAAAACGACAGTGGCCAACGGGCAGAGGCGGTGTCAAAGATTTGCTGCTTCAGTCGGCAGTCCGGAAAGTTCAAATGGCCAGTAGCGCCTTTTCGCCTGCGAGCGTTGCCACCATTCATCTCACGCATGCACACTTTTGCCATGCCATTGCATCGCATTCGTCATAGTTTGCAGGCAATTGTTTCGAGTTACTTGAATTTCTTTAGATTGTCATTTTGTCCAGCGTGAAAAGGAAGTAAAGGAGAATAGGAGAAAGAAAAGAGAGAGGGGTTATGAAGGAGGACACAGGGAGGGGGAGCACGGACGGAAAGGAGGGGGGGGGGGGGGGGCAGAGAGAGAGAGGTGTGAAGAAGGAGGGGTGGGTGGGTGGGTGGGTGGGGGGCAGGTAGGGGGGGCCAACAGCAACTCGGGCGACCCTACTAGTACATACATTTAAATTATCTAACAACAGGAAGACTGGACAAGGTAACAATAACAGACAGGATGCAAATGCATAGGCCTACAAACATTTAGGTAGCAGTTTGCAAGCAAGATCAGGCAGTGAAATGCCCGGAATGAACAAAGCAGGTATGCACCAAGGTGCTTGTGTGAATGAGGCCTGGTATTGCTGTCTGCAGATTTAGGGTACCGGTTCACCAACAGACAACGGCCTCAAGGATAATGCCCCACGCATCCTTCTAGGCATGCATACGTACATACATATATACATCTATATATATGTAAACATACAGGTATTTTGCCATTGACCAGCCCTGACCGGCCCTACCGGTCGCCGTGTCGACACACGGCAGACCACACGCCCACCTGGAGTTCACGGGGGAAAACGACGGTGGCAAATTACATAATGCCCCCCCCCCCCCCACACACACACACCGAATATACCCTGGAGGATCGCGTAGCGCCTGGCGTATGAATTTTTGCAGCAATGTTCATACTGGAGCAAATCTCAGCCCAAATCTGGGCAGTTGAGCCCGCTCGCGTGGTAGCAACAGAACCAGGCTTGCGATTCATTGCCAATGAATGCCACCTTTGCTTTTCGCGTTTCAATTGATTCCGCCTTTCACCTCCTGTCCTGATTCTGCCTGACCCCTCCGGTCCTGTCCTTCGCGCACCATCTGCCTTCTTCGCCATGTCTACAAAACAACTCGACTCAGAACATTCACTTCGGCTCAAGCTTCCGCTGGCCTTTGACTCTCACTTGGCTCACGCATGCGCACTTGATTCTTCATCTATGCATTACATTCATCGTCTCATTATGCTATCACATCGCATGATTCGCTATCACATCCCCTAATTCGTGATTTGAGGTGGTTGGCCTCCATTCTCTAATCTTTATGCAGGCTCTATTGGTACATTCGTCTGCCGTGCTGCATGCTCCTTGCACCGCTTGCAGTACCTTATTAAGTTTAAAGATCTCATCCCCCACGTACCGCCCCACCACCACCCTGCAACAATAAGGTTATCTTCGCGCTGAGCCGTAGCGAGTGCGTGACAGGGTTGGCTGAAAGAAGGCCCTTTCAGGAATCATTTTGCACGACCAACCAGGGATCTATGCGCAAAGAAGAAGCTGCATGGAAGCAGCTTTGCTCTTGGGCAATTCCGATGTTTCCAGCTGAGTTTGAATCTGAGCAGGCGTTTGTTTGCAATTGCCAAGGTCTCCGCATTTCCTAACGCCTGCGCGGTTTCGAACTCAGCTGGAAACATCATAATTGCTTTTGTTCAACCCAACTGCTTAAGTGGCCGAGTGGAGGTGAGATTAATGGGAACGGAGAAGCAGGGAAGTACGTGTGTATTGGCGGGGCATGGGGTGAGGCAAGTGGGTGGAAATGACTGGGGTGTGGGGAGGGGGGAGAAATAGAAAGTGTGTACATAGAGTGGGAGGGGGGAGGGGGGGGCATGCGTTGGGAGAAATATCTTGACTGTGTGTATGCCAAGGGGAAGGTAGGGGTGCGGGTGGGATAGGGGAGTACAAACAAGGACTAAACCATTATGTTACCCAGACCAGAACCCAGGGCCTGGATGGGATAGGTGGGGGGTGACCTACGGCCACACGGGCTACCAGACTATTCTATATATATGTAGACATACATGGATTTCTGAGAAAAGTTCGCGAACCCGACCTGGCGCTAGCTGGCTTTCAACTTAATTAGCGAGTTACTTATAGCGAATCACCCAAGTACCCACCCTGGGCTATCGCTATCGGCAGTTGGCAGCAAAACTTCGCAGCAACTCGAGCAACTTCGCAGCAACTCGAGCAACTTTTCGCTTTAGCCCCCTCTGGACCCCCCAGGGGTCCCGGGGCTGAAGCCCTAGATTCCCCCCGTGTCCGCCCGTGTCTCTCTCCGCCGTCTGCAGACGCGTCTGTCCGTCTCTCTATCTGTCCGTCCGTCTGTCCGACAGATGTCAAGTTTGAACAATTCCGACCACCTCCGCACCCACCATTTTTGCTCATAGTTGGAGTGCGCATGACTAGAGTTGTCAGCATCGCAGCGGTCAAAATCCTTCGCAAAAGGCGTTCAATGTTTGTAGCTCTATTCGGCTACGAGTAGCTACTTTCTCCACTACTTCCGAAACTCCCTGCCGGTGACTGCTAAAGCGATTTTCCGTGTCGCTTGCGACACGCTCTTAGAACTTGTCGCACTAACTTCGCAGAAACTCGAGCAATTTTCAAACTCCAGCCCATTTCCGTCTCTTTCTTCCGTTCCGCATCATGCTTCAAATAGTTTCCATCCTTCCATCCTTCAATACTTTGTTGCTTCTACGCGAACTTGAGCACACATGAAGAAGAACAGAAGAGCAGCGAACTCAGCCAGTCAGCGCGCACAGCGAGCTCTTCAGACCGACGAGGAAAGGGGCCATGAAAACCAGCCTCGTCGTTCATCAGATTCTGCCAACCCAAAGCAGCGCGCAGCTTACAACCAGGCCAGGCGCAAAGCTCATGCAGCCAATCCCTGAAAATCAACGCCAGGCTAATAATCAGACAAGACGTGACCTACCTATGGAGCATGCCGGTCTTCGGGTCTTTTTCGATAACTTCATTTTACCCCAAAAAACCAGTAGGGGTCTTTCCGATAGTCCCTCCGCACGAATTATATCTCGGGGGATGTCCGATAGATTTCCCCGTGCAATACCGTGGTAGTACCGTGGGCGGCTTGTACCGTGGGCGGGTGCATTACTGTGATTTTTGATCAACAATTCGCCTAAGATTCGGGAGGTTACACGAATGGATAAGAAAAATAATGATTAGCCTGCGAAGCATCTATCGAAATAATGACTCACGTCGTTCGGCCTGTCGGGAGGCTACACAACAATCTGGGCGGAGTCTGCGACAGCGCGGCTGAGAGGAAGTCAAGAGGGAGTTGCGTCAGCTCCGTCACGTGGTGATGACACACGCTTTGCGTATGAGACTGAAGGCGAATCGCGACATACTTCGTTACACTTTGTTACACTTTTCTACTCTGCGCATAGGAGGCGACTGTCTACCGGTTACCGTTCCGCCCCCGCTACTCGCAGGAGGAGGAATGGAGGAAGTCAAGAGGAAGTCATGAGCGAAGCGAATGACTGTTGGTTGGCGGAACGCCGCTGTTACTCAGCAAACCGTATGGGCTTTCGCACGGTTCTTTTTGCTTTTGGTTCGTCCTTCTTATCAATAGCAGTAACAATCTCGTCATAGGAATTAAATGCCTTTGACCTTTGCATCCTTCTGATTTGATTGTCTTCTTTTTCTGGCTCCAGTCTATCTTTCACATTTGTAACAACGTTCAATTCGCTTGGTCTATACAGACGTTTGACTCCTCTAAGCTTGAATCTGTATGCTATGTGTTCTTCAATGGTGTAAATCTCTGTAGAAAATCTGGCCTTCTCCTTTTCAAAGGTTTTCTTCTGTAACATTACACGCACTCTGTCTCCTACTTTCAGGGTCACTTTGTCATTCATCTTTTGATTTTTTTGAATTGAGCTTCATATAGCTTTTGAGAATAATCAAGATCGTCATACACCTCGTTGGGCGAAGCATCCTTCAACCCAGAATGAGGGGAGTCGTTATACAGCTCAACAATTTCACCAAGTGCGTCTACCCATTTTTTAGTCTTGTTTTCCAGTGAGTATTTCTTTATCAGACCCTTCAGTGTCCTTGTAAATCTGTCAACGATTCCCAGCTTGTTCCCCATAGGAGTAATGTGGTCTTCTTTTGCAACGTCCGTATATACCTTTATATTTAGTTCTTTATTGAAAGACTCAAATATTGAAGATGCAAAAAAATTATCTCCTGATACACTGTTGATGGCTTCGTCTACATCGCCTATAAATTCCTGATAGGCATCTAAGACGTCATTCATCTTGCCGCTTTTCAGCGGGTAGCAATAAGCTTTGCGAGAAATGATATCAATACACATAAGAATTTGATTGATGTTGTTATTTATCCTCTTGCTCGACAATGGCATAATTGCCACATCAATCTGGAATGATCTGGGTTTTGCAGTGATCTTGAATTTGAATTTAGTGTTTTGTGGTCTTTGGTAAATTTGTGTTAGCTCTCGTGGATGAAAGTAATCTTCGATATCTCGTTTGGTAATCCCGTCGTCTTTTAATCTAGTAAATAGCTTTGCCTTGGACAGCAATTTTAGATTTGGATTAGCTTTCAAAATGGATTCAAGATTCATGATATATATTATGAATGTTTATGGAGGGGGAGGATCAATCAGTATTTTTTTGGTTCGCTCTGTTGCATTGCAGGCAACACAGATGGCAATTCGATTTGATATGATGCAGGGCGTTGTCCTCTCTGTCTACAGTACATTGGTTTTTTGAATGTTTTTCTACTCCCATGTACTGTTGGCATTTCCTGCAAATTCTATTATTTTCCTTTTTGTAAAGCTCTATGCACCAATCAACAGTGATGTAATTTTTGCAAGGCACGAAGTTCTTGTCTCGTTTCCTGTCTTGTTTCTTGCAGCCGCAAATCTTCCCGTTGAAGAACTCTACCAAGTTCAATTCCTTCAAGTCAAAGTCCAGGAAATACACGTCAGATAGCCTGACACACCTTGAGACAGCACAGTAGGCCCAGCGGATGTCTGTTATAATGCTCCTGTCGCAAATGACAAATTTCTCATCAATACAAGCACCTTGTTCTGAATGGCAAGTGTTGGCGTGTGATAGTTTGAAATGTTCGACAATCATGTCATGGGGGATATCGACTCTAAGTTCTTTGTCTTGAACATCTTGCAGCGTGAAATGTTTATTGGTTTGTCCAACAATAGTGTATCTGTAGTTGGGTCGCATTTTTATCTTCTTGCTCTTGATCTTAGGAGAACTCTTGGAAGAGCTTTGCACCATAGCCTTTGCCAATCTGTTTATTGTTGTCTTGCAGATCAGTTCCTGATTGTAGTGATATTTGATTCCATTGTCCAGTGTCTTGAGTTTATCAGCTTTCTCTATCTTTTTCTTGTCAATCAGACTGTCTAGATATTTGTTGACACTATTCGAACTAGTATCTCGATGTGTGATCGCTTTATTAATACCCAGTTCTTTGAGGTCTTCCAATGATTTCAATATCTTTTTTGGGAAATGCTTCAAGATAGTTTTATAAACACCCAAATCAGAATGAAATAGGTCATTGAAAAATTCAATCATTTTCAATTTATCTTCATCTGTTTCCAATCGATGATTCTTTGTTAGCGTCATTGTCCATTTGAACATTTTGGTGATATATCCTGTCTTTTCATCAGTGCTTACGTCATCTCCAATGGATTCCAGTTGATGAGAGTCTCCGTTAGCCAGTATGTATAGTTTTTTATTCTGCATAAACTTGTACACGTCAACCAGGTTGCGTCTTGTGAGCAACATTATTTCCTCAAATATGACGCATTTAATTCCTTCCATCGAATGACAACCTAGTGTTTTATTCCCATTATGATCAAATACCATGAGGCTGTGAAATGTACATGCGTTGATACTAGTGTTCTTCTTGAGAGCTTCTCTAACTTGGTGAATTCCATGGAGCCACTAATAATATCTGGTTTGGTTCAAAATTCTTTAATGCATCTACAATTGTAGTGTAAGACTTTCCACAACCAGCTAGACCGTTAACAAATGTTCTATTTTTTACCTCTTTTGTGCTTGCTGGATTTACACGGGATTGTAATATATATTCGTCTAGATTGGTTTGAAGGTATTGTTTGATCTCCTTTGTACTGAGTTTACTAACGTCTATTTGTGGTGTATTTTGATTCTCTGTGTACAGCCTTTGATTCGTCCCTAAGGGATTCGCCTGTAGGCTAATGGATTCAGAGCATCCGTCCATATAGTGGATAATATCTTTTTCAGCTTTTTTTCGTGTGGGTTTAGGAATGTCCTCCTCCTTCTCCTCCTCCTTTATTGAGTTATTATGTGGGCGAAAATCATAACCAATAGGATGATTTGGTGGCATTGATTTGTTCTCCCATTTCAATTGACCCAGTCCGTCTCCAATAAGGTGCTCAATGCAACTGAAATCGTTTCCTTCCTTCAAAACATATACAGCATCGGTTTTGACGGCTTTAACCTCGATGTTTGATTTAGCCAATGTTTCTATCAGTTCGTTTACTTGAAATCTTGCCCTATTGACAATAGCTATTCTCATTGGTAAAAATCCGCTTGTTAGTTCTGTTTTTTTCGTTAAATTCACAATGTGTAAATCTTCGGATAGTGAGATCACACAAGATGACTTGCCGCTTTTTCTTTTTTTTAGCAAGTGATTGCAAGCGTCATCTTTTTTTGTGAATACAGCCGAGTGTCTTTTGGTATTGTATTTCTTAAAATCCAGACAACTTGTTGGGTATACCCTTTCGAAGTTTTAGTGGGATATCTTCGTATTTTTCATCAAAACACGATGCCACTACGTCTCCCAATTCTTCGCATTTTACCCATAGAACTTCTAAATATGACAATACGCTATATTCGACGTTCATTGATTCCAGTTGTAACAATTCGTATCCGTATATGAGCATACGTTCTTTGCTGTAATTTTTGTGTCTTTTTGTTATTTTCACAACATACAAGAACTTACTGTTGATAGGTCTGTTTTCATTGGCTTGGAATGTATCCCATGGATGGACAATTGGAAAACCCAATGTTTTCAAAATATATATCAAGCATGAAGCATAGTGTTTGTTAAAATCTATTCCTACGTATTCATCACGTATGCGAAGAGAGAGATCTTCGTCAACAAGTTTACCATTAGGGATAGACACCGGATACCAGTTAAAACATTTGCAACTAGAGGGTGGTACGTGGAAAGGTTCTTTTTGTTGAGGATAGATTTCACGACAGTTGATTCTAGTATGATAAACTTTTTATAAATATCTATGTCATCAATCACACAATCGATGCATCCATCTATCTTAACGGCGGATTGAATCGAAATCTTAACAGATTCCAAGTGATTCAAATATATGCCAGTGATTGTTGAGCCTCCTTGCGTGGTAAATGCTGGGGTTACTCCTTCGATACACACAAATTGTTCAAGAATAAGTGCCAAGTTGCCATTATAAATGATTTCAATGTTTTTATTTTTAGCAAGGATTTGTTCCTTGATTAATGGAAATATCTCCTCCACAGAGCTTGCTACTGCAATAGGGTGTCTTTTTTACCTTCTCATTTGGTAACTTGAATTCAGACGATGGATGTTCCAATACAGTGTCATGCGATGACGCATTGAATTCCTTTTTTTTGTCAATGAGAGAGAGATGTCCGTTCCAGTAGATCGCTTTAATTATGGTTTCAATAGCAGGATGTAATTTTTCTGGTGTACATCCTGCCAGATATTGGTTCTCATTGTCGTATATCATGCATCCAAAATTGTTTTTTTCAAACCATTTGAGAAATAGTTCTATCGTGACAACGTCTTCATCAGTGTGTTCGGTAGAGTCTTTGTTGAAAAAATCTCTGTACAATGACTCGTAGCTCATTGGTGGCCTGGGATCACAAACCAGATTTGTGTAATGCTTGTCATACGATTTCTTCAAAGATTGTAGAATAACCTGAAAGGCACATGTATTGGGAGGGAGATCTAATAGTATGGATTGCTTGATAGAACCTCGTAGTGTGTCTTTCCCTTCAACGTCAATATCCCGTTTCAAGTATTTGTTGTCACAACACATTGTAGCAGTGTTCTGTAAAATTCTGTGTTTGAAGGGAATTATGATGTCTTGGGCGCTTGATTCGTTTGAAATAATTTGAATAAAATTTGTATTGTAAAAGATTTCTAGCATGTATCCTGCTGCATCTGGGTCATCCTGGAAGATGTGGTGAATGAAGTCAACATAATCAGGAAACATTTTTGTAGTCTGTTCCTTGTAGATTTGTGAGCAGTTCATAGTATCTTGATGTTTTAGGAATTATGAAGCCTTCAAGGCTGCCAATATGCAAGAATTTGCCTGATGGAAAGTCTCTGACGGGATTCCAAGCTTTTGAAAATGACGTTATTTCATGGGCATACATATGGTGTGTTATGCCGGCTTCTTGTTGTTTTTTGGAAGCTGTGTCAAAGCTATAACACATCATTCGTACAACACGTTTCTCGTACTTACTCTCCTCTAACTCCCTCTCCCTTTTTTTCCTTTTCTGCAAATAGCGTTCCCTATCATATTGTACCTTCTTTTGCCTCTTAACCTTATTTTCCTTTGCTTCGTGATGGTCCTTCTCGACTCCAACATCATGATAGAAATCCGCTAGTGATTCGTATCCCTTTGCTATCACATATTTCTCTGTAATCCTACGCGGAGCTTCCCCTGTTACCATGTGCTTCTTGTAAAATTTTACCAAAGTTTGTCGTGATGCCATTATATGTTTTGTTATAATATTATCTATGGAATTTATCTTTAAGCAACAATCTTAAAGAACTTAAAAAATAATAATTGTATTTCATTTTTTTTAATTCACTTACACAGACTCTGCCTTCAACATAGCCTTCCGTTCCTTCAATTTTGCATTATAAATCCGCGAACGTTCATTTCGTTGTGCACGGTATTCTGGGTCATTCTTATACCGTTCATTCTTCAATTGTTTTTGGCGCTCCCTGTACACATCATCTGTCTGATATCTTCGAACCATTGCAATGCGAGCCATATTGTTTACATGACTTCTATACTCCGGATCCTCCGCCATTTTCGTTTTGTGCATCAATGAGTTGTATTGAAAAACCTTAATCGGCTGTTGTTGAACGTCAGTCATCTTATACTGTATAATATATTATAATCCTTAAGTATTCAATTTCTTTAGGTCATCAACCTCGACTGATAAAGCCCTTATTGCACCAATTAGATGTGGTACAAGGGAGTTGTAATTGAGACCCAATCTCTCTTTCTCTGAGTCTAGGAATCTCACAGCTTCTGGACAAACGCCTATCACTTCTTGGGCATACAGCCCAATTTCCACTGCATTTTTAGCATCTCCCTTGAACGTGTATTTTGCCGGCTGCAAAGATTTTATGGCCTTCAATGACTCCTCAGGGTTGAGGTATTCAATATGATTTTTATATGACTTGTCAGAAAGGTTAATGTATGATCCCGTCTGGTCAATCCTAGCTTTGGTCATGAATTCGAAGAGGAAATTGAATGATTCACTACCCCCATCGCTCAAGAAAGATATGCTCCCATTAATCTCCGACCCTGTGTCTGCAAAGTGAATCAAACCAGGCCCATTGGCTCCAGTCTGCGTTGGTAGTTCAAGACGACTCACCTTCACTCCGGGACCAATAGCAACAAAAGCGTTTTGTACATTCAATTGGTCTGTAAGATCATTGTAAGACCCTGAAAATAAGGGGGCTTGTTTATAAGTGCGTTATAGTCTCCTGAAAAACTGTTGGTGATCTTTTTGGTGTCTCTGGGCTGAGCAAATATATACTGAGAGGTGTTGTACATTAATTTATAACATAATTTAAACCATGAGGTCCAGAAAAAATGTGGGAAAAACAAAAACAAAAACAAAAACAAAAACAAATACAATCAAACAAAGAGGGAATACTACAAACCAAAGAGCAACAACAATTAATGTTAAATTACCTGCTGATAGGACACTCCCTCGAATGATGGGATTCAACCCTTATGCATATGTAATAGAGATCCCAAAACAACCCCATCAAAATATGATAGCTCAGGCTGTAAATGGGGTATCTGCTGTAGAACAGCTTGCTAGATCTGCGAGGGCTGCCATGACTCAACAAAACACTGCACCACAAAAATGTGTTTCAAGGAACTAGGACGTATATAGACCACTTACCTAGACCACCTTCCTCTCGACCATCTCCGTCTAATGCCAATTATGCAGCACCTAAAAAAAGGTATGATTTGAGGCGGTCACTAGATAGATTTGACTTCAGGCACGCATCGCCAGATTCAAGTGGCCAATCTAAGAGGGAGGTGCTTGCAATTGCAACCGAATACCAAGAACGTTCTAATGAGCCTGGATTACAAAGACTACTTGACAAACGGAGAACCAAAAATCATTATATAGATATCTATAATTATCTGAAAAATAAACTTTGATTATTATCAAAATATAGAGTATATAAGCTACATGTCTGCATACCCAAAAAACCTCCAGTACATTACAAAACGGATCTCTAACTATAGTCGAGCAACTAAACGGCTGTCCACCCTTAATAGTACTTCTGCAACCAACAATGGTGTGATTACAGTCGACATGCCTTCCAACACTTTGATAGATACTGATAGCCTGATAATGAGTTTCAAAGCAATCACAGATACTGGGGGCATGCCAAGGAACATTGAATCAATCATACAAAGGTGCGACTTGGAAGTGAATGGGCAAGTGATAGGAGGGTTCTCCAATTATAATCAGCTTTTTAATATTATTGCTGATACATCCTTTGGTGCAGATTGCCACAACAGACGTAAGATTGTCCAATCAGGAGGTGATGGTTCAGCTATTCCCATTGGTATTCCAAAAGATTATTGCATTTGTAATTGGCTGACTCTCAATAGCTTTCAGCCCAGCATATTGGATACCAAAACTCCTAGGGCAGGTTCGCCTTAGGATACAGCTAGATGGATCCAATTGTCTAATTGGGGGAGGACAATTTATTCTATCAGACATTTCATTCAGTGTTGATACTATCTCAATAGATGATGGGCTCTTTGATGCCGCACACAATGCCTTTCTGCAAAATGGAGGTGTGTATGAAATCATGTTCAAGAACTATTTTTCATTTTCATCAGCTGCATCAAGTTATAGCCAGTCCACCAAATTTAGTGTGTCGTCCCAGTCGGTTAATCGAGCTTGGGGAATGTTTGTAGACCAATCACCTACTGGAGCATTGGATGCAGTGACCAAAAAACTGTAACACGTTTCGTCAGGAAAGCGACTGGGATGGAAAGTGCTCAGTTCACTATCAATGGGACTTATTATCCAGATTTTAGGGCCAATGTTGGACAGTGTTTTTCGTTAACACAAAGTTCTTACAACCAATTACAGGACACCCTAGGAGGGTCAAGTCCCCTTTGTGATTCATTTGCAAGCTGGCGTGATAAATTCTTTGTACTCTCATGCAAGTTCTGCCACAATGATGATGAGTTCATGTCGGGCATTGACACAAGAGGGAACAGTTCGATTGGAGCATTCGAGTCTCAAGCCGTTAGTGGAGCAGCAGGCTCAGCCAACTTGACTGCAATGGTGTTTATTGAGTGTAGTAGCATGATCCGAGTGGGAGCGGGCGGCAGCTCGAATTAGTTCTATAAATACAAATAATTATAAATGTAACAATAATATAAATGAATCCACTTCCTCAAAACATTACTAAAATCCATAGAATTGAGCCAATAGGAACAAAAAACAGGTTTCCCCCAAACACAGACCGTGTTTGAAATAACTGATGGCATTTGGGATTTATCCAGTGTCAAGCTTTTGTTCACTTTTAATTCGGATGGTGTTGCACCCAGGGGAATAGATTGCTTAATCAGTTCATTATCAGTTTCGTTTGATGACGTTGAGGTCCAGTCCATCAACAATTATCATCACCTCACAAGACTAATGGCTGTTCATAACTCCCCTGCAAACTTCCTCCAATATGTTGGGTAATGCTCAGGCTGTGGATTTAATTTCCATGTCAGATGATGAGCCATATGTTATAGACCGTTTCCATGGTATCTTAGGTACCAAGGACTGTGTAATCAAAGGCAGGGTTCGAATCTGTATTGTTTGGGCAGATGCTGCAGTATTGTTGAGAGACAATGATTCAACAAGCTATGAGATTTCCGATCTACACCTTATTGTTCGAAGTGAAATTCAAGACAATGTCACAGAACGTGTTGAAATTTGACAACTTCTCATCCATGTTTCAACTCAATGAAAAACGAAAACCAACAAACTAATATATACATTGCTTCCAGGGATATTGAGTATGCTATTGCAACGTTCATGACAGAAGATTTTCACTCCAAGACTTCAACCCAAGACTATAACGGGACAAGCTACTATTTTTCACATGGCATTCCAAGTATTCTAACAAATGATGCTCCAGTTTATGTTGGTATTAGTGTCAACAATATACCTGTTGCAGACCACCCAATAAACTATTTCAGGGCAAATGAATACTTGGACATGATTTTTGACAATGACAACAGATCAATGGAACACATGACTACATTGACAAAGGATGGTACCCTATTAATACGAAGTGCAAGTACTCTAGCAACTCGTCAGTGGGCCCTGGGTCTACCAATAGATGTAATGGATGAAGACATACCCTATAACATCACATTTCACAGCACTGGTAATATCAACACGAAGAACTATTCACTTTTATTCGTCAAGTACAACTCTCTTTTGGAGATAGATACTGGTGAAAACGGCTCGAAATACTTTTTCACAAGGTAATATATAAAATGGATAAATATTTGCTACCTCTCTGTCTAGAAACATGGCCTAATAGAGCCATTCAATATGCTCAACCAGCTACAAACTATGTAGGTAGGAGAATGATCCGACAACCGTTACATGAGACTGAGTTGCTGTGGGGTCGTCCTTTACCCAACAAGCCCAAAGCCATACACATCCTGAGGACATCTCCTGTGGTTCCAAAATTCCAGTGATCATTTGTAAATTCCAGTAATTTTTTCTATTATTTTCTAACTTGAAATTATATATGGAGGATATTGAACAACTCAGTAACAATTTGGAGGATGTGGAAGTGATTCAACCCAAAGCAAAGAGGGTCATGTCTCAGAAGCAGAAAGAGGTACTAGCAAGAGCACGGGAAAAAGCTTGGGCCAAGAGAAAAGAATTAGGAGAAATCAGTAGACAAGAGAAACAGCTCCAGAAACAGGAGAAACAAGTAAAGCAACAAGAAAAAGGCTACTGAGATGAAAATTCGTAAGAAGGCAGTCAATAAGAAACTGAAGACAACTATTGTTGTTAGTGATGATGACTCTGACGAAGACGAACAGGTGATAACAGATGATTCCCAGCCAGAATCAGAAGAAGTTGAAGTGAAACAGATGTCAAGACAAATTAAAAAAACGCTTGAACGTTACAAAAGTTCCAAAAATAAGCCAGGAGGAAACTGTTGAACTGTTTAGACAGAAAATAATGAATGATGGGAAACGACTGGCTTATCAATCACTCTTCCCTGGGTCACAATGCCCTTTTTAGTAAAATATTATGTCCTGTAAAAATAGATGAATATCACAGAAAACGCAGTCAGTAATTTTATTCATAAAAAAACTCGTTTATAAGCCAAACACTTACCCACAATGTTTAAACACGTCCCTGCCACGCAACTATTTTGTAGCCCTTTTCATTGGGAGCCGAGGGACTGGTAAAACATATTCTGTTTGCCAATTATTGAAACAATATGAGCTTGCGGGTTTTGATAAAAACCAAGCTATGAGAGTTATTGTTTTTAGCCCCACGCATGATGCAAATCCAGTATTCAATTGTCTGAAGATTGATCCTTCTGATATTGTAAATGATTACAGTGACTCCAAGCTTTTAGAAGTTATAGAAGACATCAAACAAGAAAAACAAAACACTGCAGAATACAAGAAAGATTTGCAAGTTTGGTCAAAGTTTTTCAATGGAAAAATAGATGCATTGACATTTGATGAGATAGATTTTCTTGAGAGAACTGCATACCAAAAGCCTACTTGTAGATACCCAAACGGTGCAATAAATTATTTTGTATTGGATGATCTGGTGGGTAGTAGTGCATTCAAAAGTGTGGGTAAATCAGCATTGACAAACTTGGTTTTGAAGAACAGGCATTTTGGGTATAAACATCATGATTTGCTCACAGAATTTGAAAGCTATACCAAGAGCATCAGAACAATACTTCATTGTTCGTTTTATTCAAGTTTGCATCAACCAAAATATTGGTAGATCTTCATATGAAGTCAGCTCTACTCTCACCTTGAAGAATTTGAGAGGCTGTTATACATGCAACACAGGATGAGCAATGACTCTCTTGGTTATAGATTTTCCACAGGAGACAAACTAAATAGGTTCAAGAAAAACTTTGATATTGTTCTGAACCTGCAATAAGACTTTTATTTTTCTAACTGGGATTGTTAAAGGGAATGGCCTCTTTGACACAAGAATACAAGCAAACGAATGAATACAAAAACTTCAGAGTGCTAATTTTAGACATGTCTCCTGGTCTACCTGAATACTTGGGTAGATGTAGCTATTTCTGTACATTCAATAAACCATTGTTGTATGGGACAGAAAGCTATCAGGAGATTGCCTGAATAAATTAAACTGTTTTTGTATTAATTGGTACTGAGGTTTTAGATGGTTGGTTACAATACAAATTTACAGTATATATATCCCAATTATAAAGATGTTCTCAGCTGAAAACACATATGTTGTACATATTCAAGCACGTTCGAACAAGTGGACCACGCCTGACAATTTCAAACACATTGCCTGCAGGATCCTGCAAAATCCTTGGAGGGAGGACGAAAAGCTCACAGATTGGCAGATGTACTCATACAACAGGTGTTTTAATTCGATAGTAGCAGAGTAACAATGACTTATTGTTTAAATCAACAATGGTACCAGACATCAATCAGAATTCCATGTGGAACGATAGCCTTGATTCTTGCTGAACAGAATGGGTGTGTTGCTATTACGGATGGACACTAACCCATAAGAAAGCAAACGGGCTTTGGTAATATCAACCTCCTGGGCAGGGTATTCTATTCGAATTAAGATAAAAGTAGTTATTTGTTTGGGTTCCTGCCTCACGAATAAACGTTCAG
>JAJSRW010001168.1:0-32584 GCA_022414725.1 Microglena sp. YARC | reverse complement strand
CGCGAGAGGATCTATGAGAGTTCGTTGTGTGTTCAGTCTGTTGCAGTCACAGACAGTGTATTGTATGTACAGTTGTGCAGTCAGTACAGTCTATGTAATGTACAGTCTGTTGCAGTCAGTACCAGGTCCTATTGTATGTACGTCTGTTGGCAGTCAGTACAGTCCTATTTGTATGTACATCTGTTTGCAGTCAGTACAGTCTATTGTATGTCACAGGTCTGTTGCAGTCAGTTACAGTCCTATTGTATGTACAGTCCTGTTGCAGGCAGTCGCAGTCTATGTTAGCACAGTCTTTTGTTGCAGTCTGTTGCAGTCAGTACATGCTCTTCGTATTGCACAGTCTGTTGGCAGTCTGTACATTTCTATTGTATGCACAGTCTGTTGCGGCAGTCTGTGTGGCAGTCAGTACAGTTATTGGTTGCACAGTCTGTTGCGTCAGATACGTCTAATGTAATGTACAGGTCTGTTGAAGTCTGCTTGCAGTCATTACAGTCTTTGTATGTACAGTCTGTTGCAGTCAGTAGCAGTCTATTGTATGCACAGTCTGTTTGAGTCTGTTGCAGTCAGTACAGACTATTGTATGTACAGTCTGTTGCAGTCTGTTGCAATCAGTACAGTCTATTGTATGGCACGGTCTGTTGCAGTCTGTTGCAGTCAGTAAGTCTATTGTATGTACATGTCTGTTGCAGTCAGTGGCGGTCTATATTGTTGCACAGTCTGTGCAGTCTGTTACAGTCAGTTGCAGTCAGTAACAGTCTATTGTAATGTAACATGTCTGTTGCAGTCAGTGCAGTCTATTGTATGCACGTCTGTTGCAGTCAGTACAGTCTATTGTATGTACAGTTCTGTTGCAGTCATTACAGTCTATTGTATGTAGTCTGTTGCAGTCAGTACATCTATTGTATGTACAGTTGTTGCAGTCAGTACTTCTATGTATGCTACAGTCTGTTGGCAGTCAGTGCAGTCTACTGTATGCTTACAGTCTGTTTGCAAGTCTGTTGGCCGTCAGTTCATTCTATTGTATGCACAGTCTGTAGGCAGTCAGTACTCTATTGTATGCAGAG
The DNA here is from genome assembly GCA_022414725.1 of Microglena sp. YARC. Taxonomy (NCBI): domain Eukaryota; kingdom Viridiplantae; phylum Chlorophyta; class Chlorophyceae; order Chlamydomonadales; family Chlamydomonadaceae; genus Microglena; species Microglena sp. YARC. Next base: position 31,520 of record JAJSRW010001168.1, on the reverse strand, counting down.
TGTGTTGCAGGTCTTGTTGCGAGTGCAGTACAGTCTATTGTAATGCACAGTCTGTTGCAAGTCTGTTGCAAGTAAGTACATCTAAGTATGTACAAGTCTGTTGGCAGTCGGTGGGCAGTCTATTGTATGTACAGTCTGTTGCAGTCTGTGCAGTCAGTGAACACGTCTATTGTATGTCAGTCCTGTTGCAGTCTGTTGCAGTCAGGTACAGTCTATTGTATGCACAGTCTGTTGGCAAGTCTGTTGGCAGTCAGTAGCAGACTATTGTATGTACGTCTGTTGGCAGTCTGTTGCAGGTCAGTACAGTCTATTGTCATGCACAGTCTGTTTGCAGTCTGTTGCAGTCTGTACAGTCTATTGTATGTACAGTCTGTTTGCAGTCAGTGCAGTCTATTGCTACTGCATCAGTCTGTTGCAGTCTGTTTGGCGTCAGTACAGTCTAATTGTATGGTACAGTTGTTGCAGTAGTGGCAGTCTATTGTTGCACAGTTCTGTGTTGCAGTCAGTACAGTCCTATTGTGAGTGGTACCAGTCTGGTTGCAGTCAGTACAGTCTATTGTACTGTACAGTCTGTTGGCACGTCAGTACAGTCATTTGTATGTACAGGTCTGTTGGGAGTCAGTACAGTCCTATTGTATGTACATGTCTGGGTTGCAGTCAGTAGCAGTCTATTTTATGTACAGTCTGTTGCAGTCAGTACCAGTCTATTGTATGTACACGTCTGTTGCAGTCAGTACAGTCTATTGTTTGTACCAGTTCTGTTGGCAGTCGTACAGTCTATTGTATGTACAGTCCTGTTGCAGTCAGTCGTCTAATTGTGATGTACAGGCGTTCTGTTGGCATGTCCAGCTACAGTCTATTGTATGTACGTCTGTTGCAGTTCAGTACAGTCTATTGGTCTGTAAGTCTGGTTGCAGTCAGTACAGTCTATTGTATGTACAGTCTGTTGCAGTCAGTACAGTCTATTGCGTATGTACAGTCCTGCTTGCAAGTCAGTACAGTCTATTTTATGTACACGTCTGTTTGGCAAGTCAGTACAGTCTATTGATGTACAGTCTGTTGGCATGTCAGTACAGGTCTATTGTTGTACGCGTCTGTTGCAGTCAGTGCAGTCTATTGTTATCGCACAGTCTGTTGGCAGTCTGTTGCAGTCAGTACCTTCTATTTTATGCGCCACAGTCTGTTGCAGTCAGTACATTCTATTGTATACACAGTCTGTTTGCAGTCTGTTGCAGTCAGTACTAGTCTATTGTATGCACAGTCTGTTGCAGTCAGTACAGTCCTAATGTATGTACAGGCCTGTTGCAGTCTGTTGGCAGTCGAGTTACAGTCTATGTATGTACAGTCTGTTGCAGTCCGTACAGTCTATTGTATGTACAGTTTCTGTTGCAGGTCGTTGCAGTCAGTACAGTCTATTGTATGTACAGGTCTGTTGCAGCTCAGTAAGTCTAGTTGTATGTAACAGTCTGTTGCAGTCTTTGTTGCACGTTCAGTACAGGTCAGTCTATTTTTGTATGTACAGTCCCTGTTGCAGGGTAGTGGCAGTCTATTGTATGCTAGTTGGTATGCCAGTCTGTTGCAGTCTGTTGCAGTCAGTCTGCACAGTCGTACATTCTATGTTAAGTCTGCAGTCTGTTGCAGTCAGTACAGTCTATTTGTATGTACAGTCTGTTGCAGTTCAGTACAGTCTAATTTGTATGTACACATCTGTTGCAGTCAGTTCAAGTACAGTCTATTGTATGGTTTACCAGTCTGTTGGGCAAGTCAGTACAGTCTATTGTATGTACTATTGGCAGTCGGTTGCAGTCATACAGTCTATTGTTATGTACAGTCGTGTTGCAGTCAGTACAGTCTATTGTAATGACAGTCTGTTGCAAGTCCAGTGGCAGTCTATTGTATGCACAGTCTGTTGCGCACAGTTGTTGCAGTCAGTAACATTCTATTAGTATGTATGTCACGTCTGTTGCAGTCAGTAACAGTCTATTCTATTGTATGCACAGTCTGTTGCAGTCTTGCATCAGTCATACAGTCTATTGTATGCACAGTCTGTTGCAGTCAGTACAGTCTATATGTATGTGACAGCCTGTTCTGTTGCAGCTGTTGCAGTCCAGTACAGTCTATTGTAATGTTAAAGTCTGTTGCAGTCAGTACAGTGTATATTGTATACAGTCTGTTGCAGTTTCTCGGTTGCAGTCAGTAGAGTCTTTGTATGTACAGTCCTGTTGGGCAGTCTGGTTGCACGGATCAGTACACGTCTAGTTGTCTCTTGTATGCACCAGTCTGTTTGCAGTATGGTGTCGCGACCGTCAGTACAGTCTATTTATGTAACACGTCTGTTTTGCAGTCTATGTACAGTCTGGTTGCAGTTCAGGTAGTCAGTCTGTTGCAGTCAGTGCAGTCTAATGTATATTGCAGTCAGTACAGTCTATTGTTCGTACACCTCCCTGTTGCAGTCAGTACAGTCTTTTGTATGTACAGGTCTGTTTTGCAGTCAGTACTGTCTAGGTTGTATGTACAGTCTGTTGCAGTCAGTACAGTACAGCTATGATGTATGTATGTGCACCAGTCCCTGTTGGCAGTCGTTGCAGCTGTATTGATTGCAGTGCAGTCCAGTACATTCTGCAGAAGTGTGTTTGCTCTGTGTGCGTCAGTACAGTTCTAACTGGCATCAGTACACAGTTCAGGTGCCTATGTGTATGTACAGTGCTTGTTGAGTCTGTTGCAGTCAGATACAGTCTATGTATGGCACAGTCTGTTGCAGTCTGTTGTTTGCAGTCAGTACAGACTATTGTTTAGTGCACAGTGTACAATTGCGGTCTAGTCAGTAGTCTAATGTATTAGTCCTGTTGCAGTCTGTCATGTCTAGTATGTCAGTCTGTTGCAGTCCAGTGGTCTATTGTAATGACACGTCTTTTGCAGGTACAGTCTGTTTGTCTAGTGATGTACAGTCTTACAGTTATTGTTGTACAGTGTGGTTGCAGTCTCAGTACAGTCTATTGTATGTACAGTCTGTTGCAGTAGTACAACTTTGTATGTGACAGTCTGTTGCAGTCAGTACATGTCTATTTATGTACATTGGCAGTCAGTCTATTGTTGCAGTCTGTTGCATGTCAGTACAGTACAGTCTATTGGTTGCACAGTCCTGTTGCAGTCAGTGCAGTCTACAGTCCTAATGCCATGTCCTGTTGCAGTCTGTTGCAGTCAGTAACAGTCTATTGTATGTCAGTCTGTTGCAGGTCAGTACAGTCTATTGTATGCCAGGTCTGTTTGCAGTCTTGTTGCCAGTATCACAGTCTATTGTATGTACAGTCGTGTTTGCAGTGCTGTCGTGCTAATTCAAGTCTACAGTGTCCGTATTGTATGCAACGCTCATGTTGCAAGGCATGGTATGTACAGTCAGTTGCAGTCAGTACCAGTCTAGTTAGTATGTAGTTAGTTGCAGTCTGTTGCAGTTCGATTGGTCAAAACAGCTAAGGTGTGTAGTTGTGCGAGTCGTGTGGGGTCACGCTGCGAGCATGGGTAATGGTCGTTGTAGTGTACAGTCTGTTGTTTTTCGAGTCGCTAGGTGTTGCATGGGGCTAGGTTGGGTTATGTCAGTAGTCGCAGGTGGGTTTCATGCGGGTTCGGAGGTATATGCAGGTGTTCTAGTAGTTGCAGTCTGTTTGCAGTCAGTCAGTAACAGGTACTAGGGGCTGTTGCAGTGCTGTTGGGCAGTCAGTGCAGGTCTATATTTTTATGGCAACGTGCAGTCAGGTCCATTGTATGCTACAGGTCCCTGTTGCAGTCGTACAGTCTATTGTATGTGACTAGTCTGTTAGGTTCAGTACAGTCTGTACAAGTTGTTGCGAGCAGTCTGTCGTATGGGTGGGATGTGTTACAGGTGGGTGCTGTGTGGTCAATGGCAGTCGATGCGGGCGTTGTATATTGTCTGTTGCAGTCTGTGCAGGTCAGTGGAGCAGTGCTATTTGTGGATGTAAGTTCTGGCAGTGCAGTACATTCTGTACAGTCTATTTGGTATCAGAGTGTGTTGCATCCTGTTTGGCAGTCAGTACATGTCTATTGTTGTTCACAGTCCCCTGTTGCAGGTCAGTACAGTCTATGTATTGTACAGGTCCGTTGTTTTCACGTTCATGCAGTCCTATTGTATGTACAGTCTGGTTGCAAAGGTACAGTCTGTTGCAGTCAGTGCATTCTTTGTAATAATGGCACAGTCTGTTGTTGTCTGTGGGCAGCTTAGTAATTTCTTCATGTAACAAGTCTGTTGTCTGTTGCAGTCAGTACAGTCTAAATGTCTGTTGCAGTCAGAGCATACAGTTGTTGGTCCAGTCATGTAGTGCAGTCAGTAAACAGTCTATTGTATGTACCATGCCAGTCAGTGCAGTCTAATTGTATGCACAGTCCTGTTTGCAGTCTGTCATGCTCTTGTAGTCCTGTGGCAGGTGGACGCGTAATTCTAGTACAGTCTGTTGCAGTCAGTGTTTATTGTCCTGTTGCAAAGTTATCAGTACAGTCTAATGCAGTCAGTACAGTCTAATATATTGGGTCTATTGCAGTCAGTACAGTCTATTGTATGTATAGTAACCTGTTGGCAGTCTAAGTCTTTGCAGTCTGTTATGCACAGAACAATTCTGTTGCCAGTCTGTTGCAGTCAGTACAGTCTATTGTATGTACAAGTCTGTTTGCAGTCTGTTGCATCAGTACAGTCTATGTATGTACGGTCTGTTGCAGTAAGTACACAGTCTATTGTATGTACAGTCTGTGCAGTCCAGTGGCCAGTACTAGGTTGGCAGTGCTGTTGCATGTCAGTACAGTCTTATTGTATGTACCAAGTGCAGTCTGTTGCAGTCAGTACAGTCTATTGTATGTACACAGTCTGTTGCAGTCAGTACAGTCTATTGTATGTGCACAGTCTGTTGGCAGTCAGTACAGTCTGTGGTATTACAGTCTGTTTGCAGTCAGTACAGTCTATTGTATGTACAGTCTGTTGCAGTCAGTACAGTCTATTGTATGTACAGTCTGTTGGCAGTCAGTACAGTCTATTGTATGTACATCTGTGCATGTACAGTCTATTGTATGTACAGTCTGTTGCAGTAAAGTACAGTCTATAGTTTGTTAAGTCTGTAAGCAGTCAGTACAGTCTATTGTATGTACAGTCTGTTGCAGTCAGTGCAGTCTATTGTATGCACAGTCTGTTGCAGTCTGTTGCAGTCAGTACATGCTCTTGTATGCACAGTCTGTTGCAGTCAGTACATTCTATTGTATGCACAGTCTGTTGCAGTCTGTTGCAGTCAGTACAGTCTATTGTATGCACAGTCTGTGCAGGTCAGTACAGTCTAATGTATGTACAGTCTGTTGCAGTCTGTTGCAGTCAGTACAGTCTATTGTATGTACAGTCTGTTGCAGTCAGTACAGTCTATTGTATGCACAGTCTGTTGCAGTCTGTTGCAGTCAGTACAGTCTATTGTATGTACAGTCTGTTGCAGTCTGTTGCAATCAGTACAGTCTATTGTATGTACAGTCTGTTGCAGTCAGTACAGTCTATTGTATGTACAGTCTGTTGCAGTCAGTGCAGTCTATTGTATGTACAGTCATTGTTTGCAGTCTTTGCAGTCAGTACAGTCTATTGTATGTTACAGTCTGTTGCAGTCAGTACAGTCTATTGTAATGCACAGTCTGTTGCAGTCTGTTGCAGTCAGTACAGTCTATTGTATGTACAGTCTGTTGCAGTCAGTACAGTCTATATGTATGTACAGTCTGTTGCACAGTCTGTTGCCAGTCAGTACAGTCTATTGTATGTACAGTCTGTTGCAGTCAGTACAGTCTATTGTATGTACTGTCTGTGCAGGTCTGTTGCAGTCTGTTCAGTGCAGTACCAATTCTATTGTATGTACAGTCTGTTGCAGTTCAGTACAGTCTATTTGTATTGTACAGTCTGTTGCAGTCAGTACAGTCTATTGTACTGTCAGTCTGTTGCAGTCAGTACAGTCTATTGTATGTACAGTCTGTTGCAGTCAGTACAGTCTATTGTATGTACAGTCTGTTGCAGTCAGTACAGTCTATTGTATGTACAGTCTGTTGCAGTCAGTACAGTCTATTGTATGTACAGTCTGTTGCAGTCAGTACAGTCTATTGTATGTACAGTCTGTTGCAGTCAGTACAGTCTATTGTATGTACAGTCTGTTGCAGTCAGTACAGTCTATTGTATACAGTCTGTTGCAGTCTGTTGCAGTCAGTACAGTCTATTGTATGTACACAGTCTGTTGCAGTCAGTACAGTCTATTGTATGTACAGTCTGTTGCAGTCTGTTGCAGTCAGTACAGTCTATTGTATGTACAGTCTGTTGCAGTCAGTACAGTCTATTGTATGTACAGTCTGTTGCAGTCTGTTGCAGTCAGTACAGTCTATTGTATGTACAGTCTGTTGCAGTCAGTACAGTCTATTGTATGTACAGTCTGTTGCAGTCTGTTGCAGTCAGTACAGTCTATTGTATGTACAGTCTGTTGCAGTCAGTACAGTCTATTGTATGTACAGTCTGTTTGTACAGTCAGTACAGTCTATTGTATGTACACAGTCTGTTGCAGTCATGTACAGTCTATTGTAGCCACAGTCTGTTGCAGTCTGTTGCAGTCAGTACAGTCTATTGTATGCACAGTCTGTTGCAGTCGTACAGTCTATTGTATGTACAGTCTGTTGCAGTCAGTACAGTCTATTGTATGTACAGTCTGTTACAGTCCTGTTGCAGTCAGTAGTCACAGTCTATTGTTGCAGTCTGTTGCAGTCAGTACATTCTATTGTATGCCCACAGTCTGTTGCAGTCAGTACAGTCTATTGTATGTACAGTCTGTTGCAGTCTGTTGCAGTCAGTACAGTCTATTGTATGCAGTCTGTTGCAGTCCAGTACAGTCTATTGTATGTACAGTCTGTTGCAGTCTGTCTGTTCAGTCAGTACAGTCTATTGTATGTACAGTCTGTACAGTCGTACAGTCTGTTCAGTACAGTGCGACAGCTGTTGCAGTCAGTACAGTCTATTGTGTACAGTCTGTTGCAGTGTACAGTCTATTGTTGCAGTCTGTTGTCAGTCAGTGCACAGTCACAGTCTGTTGCAGTCAGTTGTGCAGTCTGTTGTAATACAGTCTGTTGCAGTCTGTTGCAGTCAGTACAGTCTATTGTGCACAGTCTGTTGCAGTCAGTACAGTCTAATGTATGTACAGTCTGTTGCAGTCTGTTGCAGTCAGTCTATTGTATGTACATCTGTTGCAGTCAGTACAGTCTATTGTTATGTTGCAGTCTGTTGTACAGTCTGTTGCAGTCAGTTGTACACAGTCAGTACAGTCTATTGTATGTACAGTCTGTTGCAGTCTGTTGCAGTCAGTACAGTCTATTGTATGTACAGTCTGTTGCAGTACAGTCAGTCTATTGTATGTCAGTCTGTTGCAGTCAGTACAGTCTATTGTTATGTACAGTCTGTTGCCAGTCGTCTGTTCAGTACAGTCTATTGTAGTACAGTCGTATTGTACAGTCTGTCTGCAGTGCAGTGCAGTCTATTGTATGTACAGTCTGTTGCAGTCTGTTGCAGTCAGTACAGTCTATTGTATGTACAGTCTGTTGCAGTCTGTTGCAGTCAGTACAGTCTATTGTATGCACAGTCTGTTGCAGTCTGTACAGTCTATTGTATGCACAGTCTGTGTTATAAGGGTGCTGTAGATGAAAGTTGGCCTGGGTGTGCTTCTCTTCAAACAAACAATTACAAACAACCTGTTTGTCAACGGTTTAAGGGTAGACGGTCAACTTTTCCCTGCAAGCTGGAAGGTGGGAAGTCGGGTGGTCATGGATGTCCATACTCTTTATTGCCAAGTGCGAACATATCCTCTAACTCCCTCTTCTTGCCCTTGTGCTTGGGGTGGTGGTGGTGCGTGCTTGGGGCGTGGTGGTGGTGTTGGTGGTGGTGCTCATGGGTGTCCATACTCTTTATTGCCAAGACTGATCAATCAGACTTTGTTTATGCACGCGCTACTTCGAGCTCGAGAGTAATAACGGTCTTCAAAAGCATAAGCCACAGTAACCTTCTCCAGTGCAAGCAAAGGGGAAGGTTCCTACAACTTCATGCCGCTGTGCAAAGTGTCACAATTTTCAATTGGATTTCCATTTATTCCCATTTTTTCATTTGCTTAACATTTTCTTGTGCAGGGTGCGAGCGCCCAAGGTGGAGGCTCCTCCGACAACTTGGTAGGGGGGCAGGTCGATCGCAGTCGTCTTGGGCCCGCAGATATCGAAGCATTGGTGGCCCTGGCTGCCTTTGTCCCCAAGCTTCAGGTTACCATGGAGTGCGAGACAGATTCTAATGCCGAAGTTGTGTTGGTAAGGCTTTTTAACCTTTTATCTTGTTTTGGAGCAACTTATCTTGTTTTGGAGCGGTTGATTTGGAAGAGGCAGTCAGGGGTTGTACTTCCTACCTTATTTTTTTCAGGCCAACTTCAATTCTCAAATCGAATTCACAATTCTCCCAGACTTCTTGGAATTGCAGGCCAAGCCTGAGGAACAAACTAGGACCTACGACCTGTTTCAAAATGTCAACATCCAAATTATCCTCTGAATTACTATGATGGAAAGGCTCCTGGAACCAATATCATGTAAAGCCAATATCTAATCAAGCCAAGTCAATATCTAGTCAAGCCAAGCCAATATCTAGTCAAGCCAAGTCAATATCTAGTCAAGCCAAGTCAATATCTAGTCAAGCCAAGCCAATATCTAGTCAAGCCAAGCCAAGTCAATATCTAGTCAAGCCAAGCCAAAATCAAGTCAAGCCAAGCCAATATCTAGTCAAGCCAAGTCAATATTGAGTCAAGCCAAGATAATTGTCGTTTTCAAAAGAGTCTATTTTTATCGGTGAGGCTTATGAAGCTGATATCAACATTTTGTTGTGATACTCACGTTTTTGAACTGATGCTTTGTAAGACTAATGAAGACAAGACTTATGGAACTTCTGCTTTGTAGAAGCCATGACGGTTAGGCTTTTGAAACTGATGGTGACATCTGCCATCACCCCTTTACAGGCCTTACATGCGCTGCAGTGACAGAGCAGTTGATGCTACTCTTGATGCGTTCAACCTGTGCCCCTGCTATCTTTGTGCCATCCTGTTCCGCGCTCAATGTTTGGAATCCTGTAGAGCACCAGGAAAAATCATCATCATCATAGCATCATCATCATCATCATCATCATAGCATCATCATTATAGCATATCATCATCATAGCATCATCATCATTATCATCATCACCATCATCATCATCAACATCATCATCATCAACATCATCATCATCAACATCATCATCATCATCAACATCATCATCATCATCATAGCATCAACATCATATGCATTTGGCGTCATCCCTTGACAGGCAGTCAAGGAGCTGCAGTCAAAGAGCAGTAGATGCCACACTGCATGCTTCCAACTTGTGCCCCTGCTATCTCTGTGCCAATCTGTTCCACCCCCTATGTTTGGAGTCCAGTAGGGCACTAGAAAAAATCATCATCATCATCAAATCATGTCTTCATCAAATCATGTCTTCATCGTATCATCATCATCATCATCATAGCATCATCATCATATGCCTTGAAAAATCAGAAATATAATCATATCATAGCATCATCATCATCATCATCATCATCATCAATATCGTCATTTCATTTGCCTTTTCCGTCACCCCTGGACAGGCTGTCAAGGAGCTGCAGTCAGAGAGCAAGCGTGTGGCTGCCTCTGTCGACCAGATGATTTCCATCAACGGGGAAGACAAGAGCTCAACGAATGGCAGCGAGAGTCAGCGCATCATGCTGGAGCTTGAGCGCCTGCACTGCTTACAGCAACAGTCCAACAGCAGCCTGGCTCAGCTGCTGGCTGTTGGCCAGGCTCGACACCAAGAGAGTATGAAGGCGCTGCAGGCTGTTGGAGGGGGGGGGGCGGGCAGTGAGAAGGCCGTCGCAATGACCCCATCAAGGAATGTGCCGGACAGTATCATCCCTCTTGCCTCCCGTGAGGGGCCAGGATTCAAACAGAGCATTGCCTGGTGAGTTTTGTTTTTTGCTGGCTGTTGGTCTGGCACGCCACAAGAAAACCGTGAAGGCTCTGCTGGGTGTTGGAGGGATAGAAGCAGTAGTTTTTCCTTTTTTCGGCGAAGCCACTGTGTCCCGCGCTTTGACTGTGGTGTCTTATGGCGGTTCTTGGCAAATAAACCGCTAACATTGCAAAACGTGCATTTGTTTCATAGCAAAGGGGTGGGGTCGCGCTTTGACTGTGTTGTCATGTAATGGTTCTTGGCAAATAAACCGCCAACATTGCAAAACGTGCATTTGTTTCATAGCAAAGGGGTGGGGTCGCGCTTTGACTGTGTTGTCATGTAACGGTTCTTGGCAAATAAACCGCCAACATTGCAAAACGTGCATTTGTTTCATAGCAAAGGGGTGGGGTCGCGCTTTGACTGTGTTGTCATGTGATGGTTCTTGGCAAATAAACCGCTAACATTGCAAAACGTGCATTTGTTTCATAGCTAGGGGGTGGGGTCGCGCTTTGACTGTGATGTCATGTAACGGTTCTTGGCAAATAAACCGCTAACATTGCAAAACGTGCATTTGTTTCATAGCAAAGGGGTGGGGTGGACTTTGACTGTGGTTGTCTTATGGCGGGTGGTTGTCTTATGGCGGGTCTTGGCGAATGAATCGCTTTTTGCAAAACTTGCATTTTTCATTCTGAAGGGACAGAATGTTTTCTCTTACGCTCTGCGTGCTGTATGAGCAAGCACGGTGAACAGAGAATTATTATATCATATTGGGAAAGTAGCCAGCCTAACAGCCCACTTACCTTGCACAAATCCAACCCACAATCCAACTTACTTGAACAACTTCAACCCACAACCCCAACCCACAAACCAACTTCCCATACACAAATCCAACCAAACACATGCTAAGAGGGCCCCCCCACCCCCCCACCAACAAGAACTACACCTTCAACCATCAGCAACCAACTACCACCATATCCATCACCAACCAACAACAACAGCAAACAACAGCAACAAACAACAACAAACAAAAAAACTACAACAACAACAACAACAAAATGATAGCAGACGGAAAAAAAAAATTAAGAGAGAAAAAGCAGCACAAAATAGCAACAGCAAGCAACAATAGCAACAATAGCAAAATAGCAAAAATAAATAGCAACAGCAACAACCAACCCACACCACCATCAACAGCCAGCAACCCCAAGGAATAGCCCCCACTATCCACCAACAACAACCCCCACCCGCCAGCATCCACCACCACCCACCCACCTACCACCCACCTGCAGGTACCACCATTAACACCCCCCACCCACCACCACCACCCACCCACCTACCACCCACCTACAGGTACCACCATTAACACCCCCCACCCACCACCATACACCACCGACCACTCACCCACCTAACACCTTCCTGCAGGTCCGAGGTTCCTAGCTATGGCTTGCAGAACCTGGTTCGAGAGCTGAACATGAAGCCTATATTAGCTCGGATGCAAGCCCAAGGAATACATGTAAGGAAGTAGATTAGTGGTGATAGTGATGGCAGTGGTGATTGTGATGGTGGTAGTGGCTCATTAGTTTCAGATGTGTTGTGGCGGCAGTGCTTTAGCTGAGGTAGTGATGGCGATAGTATGGTGGTGGATACCCAATATAAGTGGTATGCGTTTGTCAACTGTTCACTAACCAAGTGCTCCCTCCAGTTTTTTTTCAAATCTGAAAGTGGGTTTTTTCAAGCTTTGTGTTTTTCGGCCTCCTCCAGCGTTTCAGCTGTTTGCTTTTTATAGCTGTTTGGGGCCATTTAGGGCCAACACAATTGTTTACTTTTTTAAGGCGATAATTTCACCAAAATGTGGTCAAAACTAGCGATCGTTATGTATAGCGGGAAAATCCATGGCTCTCCCCTAATGGTTTCCTTTCCCAAGTTGTAGTGTTCCACATTGGGTTACCACTCTCAATCACTATCCACCTCATATTGCGTGAGTTACCCTGATTCAAGAGCTGGGAGTAGTGGGAGTAGTGGTGGAGCGGCCTGTGGGGCCCGGTGGTGCTGAGCCAAGTGGCAAGAAGGGGTTTTCCAAGCCAAGCCATTTCTCTTAGAGAAAGGGGGTCTGGCTTTCTGTGGTGTGGCCATGAGCGACCTGTAGGTCCTAGATGAGCACCACACCCCCATCGTGGGAGTGGTGGCGGAGCGGCCTATGGGGCCCGGTGGTGCTGAGCCAAGTGGCAAGAAGGGGTTTGCCAAGCCAAGCCATTTCTCTTAGAGAACAGGTGTTCTGGCTTTCTGTGGTGTGGCCATGGGCAAGGGGATAAACCTGAGATTCATGAGCTGAACATGGCGCCTATATTGGCTCCAAGGCAAGCTCAAGGAATACATGTAAGGAAGTTGATGCTGTTGATGATTACGTTTTTTCCGGCGCCCTACTGGACTTCAAATATGCCTGCGGCCTGACAGAGGCAAGGGGGACTTACACATTTACAAGGGTCTGCTGATGTATGTGCCTTGGATGTGTGTGTGTGTAAGTGTGTGAGGTGTGAGTGTGTGTGTGTGTGTGTGAGAGTGAGTGTGTGGGTAGCATGGGGGAAGTGAACTTGGACTTGGATGGACGACTCAGCTGCTTCACTGTTTAAAGTGCAATGCATTTGTACATGGCTGTGTATAAGCGCTGATACACCTGGTGTATTTTAGCGAAAGGAACAGGTGTCTTGACCTAGTACCCTGGTGTTTCTAGCAGCCTTGGGGTGCTCCAAGCTGTTTTAGGGCTCAAACGTAGCACTCCCACGACACCAACGTGTGTAATGTATAGGGTTGGGCCGACATATAAACGTATAATATACGTGTTTACGTTTATACGTAGAAATACGCTGTATAGTTTTTCTCAAATCGACCTTATATACGTCGTATACAAACGTATAGTCTGTACTTCGAGAAGTACAGCACACGTCCCGGCCGTTAACTTTCTTGGTTTCCATTATATTTTTGATTTAGATAGCTCATTGGAAAGCCTTTGACCTCCTCTATCACAATATACAATAGAATTCACCATTCACATGCACCATTGTATAAACATTTGGCCTAAAGGTTGATCTAGATAGCCAGGATGGCACACATATCAGAGCGCCACCTAGCCTTCCATTTCACAAGCTGTGCTCCTACGTGGGCTTGAAGGATTGATGGTGCAAGCCTACTGCAATGTGAACACGGACAATATTGCAATACCGTTATGTACTTATATTATTATACACGTATACAGTTATATAATATACCAACTGGCATTTAATGGCTCCCTTTGATTGGCACTGTGCTTCTTCACCGGTCGACGCGCTTTCCGGTCGTGATTTCTTTTCTGAGATTTGGACAACCTAAACTTGCCAGATTATTTTTCTGAGAGTTGATATGTGATGCCAATGAAATTAGCTACGCGGCAATACCTTTAACCCCATGTAAAAGTATTTTCTCTAGAAGTGCCTAATTTTTATATACGTTTTTATACGTTTATACGATTATATGTTTACGTTTATATGGCGTATAAAAATAAAATTGTACGTTTGCTTCCCGACCCTAGTAATGTAGCACTTGTGATACAAGTAGCACCTTAAATAGAAGCTTGCTAGACCTGGTATACACAGCATCATGTGACTCATACTGTTCTTACTCATATACTGTTCTTTCTTTCCTCCATGCTAGTTTCTCCCGGTCTACATACACAAACACACGCTCAAGTATGCATGTTTCAAAGCCAGTGCAGTGCACCTGGGGAGGCATAGGCAAGTGTGTGCATGCAGGGGTGGGTGGGCAGTGCACCTGGGGAGGCATAGGCAAGTGTGTGCATGCAGGGGGGGGGGGGGGGGGGGGGGGGCAGTGCACCTGGGGAGGCATAGGCAAGTGTGTGCATGCAGGGGGGGGGGGGGCAGCGCTGAAGTATGCATGTTTCAAAGCCATTTCATACGCACCCTCTTGCAAACAAACCTACAGCATATCTCTGTACTACACCTACCACCACCACACAACCAAACTGCAGCTCACTACAAGACAAGACCAAACAAAGCACAAGGCAACGATGTAGCCAATCATGGTAATTGTGCCGCCACCATCCCCCGCCCACCACGCCCCTTATGCCACACCCCACCATGCCCTCAATGCCTCACCCCACCATGCCCTCCATGCCCCACCCCACCTTGCACTCCATGCCTCATCCCCACCATGCCCCACCCCACCATGCAGATGTGGAACCTTCTGGATATGCCTCCTGACCAGCTGGAAGCCTTTGGAATCAGGCAGCAAGGGGCTAGGTACGCCTTGCTTTCTGCAGTGCGCGAATTTGCCAAGAACCTCCTCAAGTGGTCCCAGGAACGCAGCGACAAGGTGACAGGCCCAGCCTTGATCCAATCTGTACCCAATGGGGGGATCTCAGGCCCTGCCGCCCCGGGTAGTGAGGTGAGCGACTACACCTCCTCCATTTGTGCACCCGGCTCTGTCCGGCCTCATCCTGAAGATGGCGACCCCTACGACAGTGAAAGCCGCTGGCCTGCTAGAGGCTCGGCTGCCCCCACTCCCAACAGAGGTGTGCCTCCTCCCTACGAGGGCCACGCTCCAGGCGGAGGAGACCGCCCCGATGCTGTTGACAGCAACAACAACATCTTCGTGCCAGCAAGAGACCCCGCTCGCCACAGCCGCGGTGGTGGCGATGGCATGGACACCTTGGGACAGGAGGATGTTAATTTACATGTTGACAACAACGGTAAGGTGCGAGCGGGAGGTCCGGCTCGACACGGCCGTGGTGGTGGTGATGGCATGGACGCAGTGGGGCAGGAGGACGTCTACTCTCCTGTTGACAGGAACGGCATGGAGCGAGTTGAAGGCCTGGCTCCCAACGGCCGCGGTGGTGGTGATGGCATGGACGCCGTGGGACAGGTGGACGAGTACTCGCCCCATGGACATGCACCAGGGCATGACGGGCAACCAGGTGACAGTAGGGGTTCTGCTGACCCCTACAATTCTGGCCCTTCTTATTCCGGGGACCCTCCCAGGGGGACAGGCCTTGCGGCTGCAATTGTGCCTCCTTGCTATGCACCCCAGCAGGCTCCTCCACCAGGCCACAGGCAGCCCGCTCGGCCCATGCACGCTTCACAGGACGATAATTACCAGACCCCGTATGCACCAATGGAGCAGTATGAAACGGCACGCAGAAGGGGTGAGCCACACCCCCACTACCAAAGCAGCTCCCCAGTGCCTTCCTACCCACGCTCTAAGGAGTACATGCCCCCCCAGCATGCCAGCCGTCCCCATTGGCAGCAGCCCTCACCTCAATACCACCCCCAGCAGCAGCCGCAACAGCAGCTGCAGCAGCAGGGCTATGTTGACTTGGGTGAGCCCAAAGCCCAACGCCGGCCTTCCCCCATGGATGCCGCCTCGTACCATGCGCCTGAGCCCAAGTACAACAGCTTGAGGGAGAGCTACGGTGGTGGTGATGGGGAGGATCTGGGTGCAGGCTACGACTCGGCATGCAGCAGTAGGAAGGGTGGCCAGTCCACAAACAGCATGCCTGCTGCACCCATGCCTCCTACACAATCTCGGTATTTAAACCCTGGGCCACAGCCTTCTACGGATGGTAGCGGATACAGATACAGGAAGGAAGAGAGCAGGCCTGCAGGACAATACAGCACAGGCTCTATGCGCAACGATGAGGATCCCAACATGTACAGGAGGTGATACAGGCCTAATGAGGATCCTAGCATGTTCAGGACATGGTACAGGCCTGATGAGGATCCTAACATGTACAGGAGGTGATGCAGGCCTAATGAGGATCCTAGCATGTAAAGGACGTAGTACAGGCCTGATGAGGATCCTAACCTGTGCATGAGGTGATACAAGCCTAATGAGGATCCTAACATGTGCATGAGGTGATACAGGCCTAATGGGGATCCTAACATGCACATGAGGTGATACAAGCCTAATGAGGATCCTAACATGTACATGAGGTGATACAAGCCTAATGAGGATCCTAACATGTACATGTGATGGTACTGGCCTAAGTAGGATCCTAACATGTTCACGTGATGCGTTGCTTACCAACAAGCCCCCTGTTATCCAAAGGGTTGGCAGGTCGACCATGAATGTGTAGGGGTAGGTAAGGTAAGGTGCAGAGACGCAGCCCCCACCGACCCCTCCCGAAGCTTGTTAAGGGGTAGGTAGGAGCTGCAACAAGGGGTTGGTGAGGGTGAGGTGTTGGTGCAAAGATGTATGCTTCCTACTTGGCATCCTTGACGTAGGATTGGATTGGATTGTTGCATGGGTTTCAGCCAACTCTGGGCAGCTCATCATCTTCCAATTCCAAGGCCCCCTATGCAATGCTCACGGAATCCAGAGAGCATACTAAGGGGATTATATCCTTGATGTGGCTGACTCTTGATAATATTGATGTATGATTTTTATAAGTTCAATTGGCTCATTGTGGATGGGTCATTGTGGTGAATGTATATCCTAGAGTAGCCAGCGGCGTTGTTTTGGGGACTCGAAAATGCATGATGAGACACAACCGGTTTCAAAATCTGTGACCATGACGCAGCCGGCCTTCCCAAATCATTGTCTGTGACGCAAAACTCAGTGTCTAGAACAAACCTGGTAGCCAGATAAGCCACGGCGTTGCCACCTCGAATTAGCATAAGATATTATATTATCACTATAGCACGAACTTGGTAAAAGGTTGTTTGGGTTTGAGTTCGTCAGTGGTTTTTTCGTTTTAGTCCCCTCTTGATATCATGGTTGGGCAAGTCCCTTAAAGCTATTTGGATGCCCCTGGGCAGTAACAACTTAAATACGATTCGAGACAGTTCCTAGCACTGCTTGCCATTGTAAGACCTGGTAACACTTCCTAAAACTTCTCCTGCTGGTTTTATTTATTTGATCTCACGGTCTATCTACGGTATCAGCCTTCAGCAGTCCGTTAGTGAGTGACCGTTCGTTAGTCAGTCCGTCACAAAACAACATTTCAGTTTTCATGAGACGCAGGCTGTAAAATTGGTTGCGTCGCAGGACGCAGAATTTTGTTAAACGGTGGATGAGTTAGTAGTACACAGATGTGATGAAGATCAAGGGCACATCAATGAGATACCTATGATATGCTAGAAGTCCTGTCATGAGACTTGAGTCATCTCATGGAGGCTGAGGAGTATGATTGTACTCGGGAGTCATTTCTAGACAAGTCAGGACCACTGATTGCCTAATTTGAATTGAGGAGAACTGAGGTCTTTATATATATAGCCTGTCCTTACAACATTGGTAAGGGGATGTGACAGTTGCGTGTTAAGGTTGCTGTATCTATTACAACTTTTGATGCTATGTACATGCACCATGCCCATATTATGCTCTAAACCAATGCATCCCTAGTTTTTATATTATACTTTTGGTCATTGTCGTACTCGTGATCTGCATTCAAAACAGCCAATGTAAAAAAATGTAATTATATGGAAGAAATACACCACCGTCTTGTCCATTCAGCCATCCTAAGCAAGAAGGAAAACAGAATGGGGATATGAAACCACAGCACATGGTAACAGATCAATCAAGTAGGGCTGGTGAAGCACTAGACCAAAAGTGTAATCACTAGACTTGGCCTGTAACGACATGTGTCGGCCAGGCTAAATCAACGCAGGCCTGAAGTCTCATGCCCCCCCCCCCCCCCCCCCCCCCCCCCCTGCCCCACAGTCCCACACACACTTCATTAAAAATGGGGGGGAGGGGGCCTGCGTGTGCAACGTTAACTCTCAGAGGGCTTTAAACAACCCTAGTAACGGCGGTACCTTACATAACGAACCCGAGGGAACCCCAGATGAGACCAGGCCCCCCTGGAGACGTACGAGATCGACCCCTACCCGCTCCTACCCGCTACTATGGCCCGCTTTCTGTGTTCGTTCTGTGTTCGTAAACGCTACCTCGCCCGACCTCGCCCTAACTTCCATTCATCTCGCGTTACCCCGCACGTGCCGACATGCCCCATGGATCCTTCCAGCATTTTCTCCTTGGTCATTTATCACCCCTGCGACTATGCTAACAGCCATTTCGTCCCCTGTCGACCTTCAGGCTTGCATTGGATGATATAACACTTCTCTGCTGGTTGTACAATGCTGCTGTGGGGCAACCCCTCTTAATGTCTCAGTAAGATCAACACCTTAGCTCAGAAAACAGAAGCACCTATCACCTAGCCTGGTTAACCTCTCCACCAGCACTGCGCCCAGTCGCCCAGTTGCCCGGAGTCAACATGCAACAGTACATTATCTGCACTTGCTTGCAGCGGGTCCGCCCTGTTGTGGTATCCACCCCCCTTGGAGCCATGCCATACGTGCACAGCTCTTTGGATAGCATGGTGCCCGTGGCAGCACATGCTCCTAGCCTTGGAGCCTACATGGGAGCAGTGCAGTTGCGCAGTACAAGGTACAGCACTGCAGCTAAGGTTGACAGACCACCTGGCAAAGACACACAGCAAGCTGCTGACCAAGGGACAGCTGCCTCTGCTACCACGAAGCCAGATGAGGGCCAAGGGACAGCTAGCATCTCATTCAACAGTATTATTGCAAATGTTGCCTCTATCTACTCAAGGCTGGGGCCTGTCTCATTGGCTGATGTAGTGTTCGGTTTGCAAGTTCTTGAACACAAGCACACAAGCATGCGTGTTACACCCGCCTCCCCGAGCACCCCTCTACCTCCAGCTGCGGCTCAGAAGCGTGCACAGGCTCTTCTCGAGGACCTCGACCTAGCTGCTGGGGTATACAAGAATAATGCTAGTAGGATGTGTGCCGTGACCCGTCTGAAGCTAAGAAACGTGAAGCATTACCAATCCGAGGGATGGTCGTTGAGCCCAGGCAACTTCATAGCTGTCTGCCATGTGGCTCGTGAGGTGGTATGGTCTGTAAGGGGTACCAACAACATGACGGACTTGATAATGGACCTTTGTGGCGCTCCCCACCCCTACCCTCCCTACGGCTACACCCACTGGGGCATGCATCAGGCTGCCGAGACTCTCTTGAAGAAGAAGGGGCAGCTTGTGAAAGAACTGCTTCAAACAGAAGCTCGTGGCTACACCCTTAAGCTGGTGGGCCACAGCCTGGGTGCAGGGGTGGCAGCACTGATGGCGCACATGATACTGACCAAAGCGGAGTGTGTTGGGAGACTGGTGGGTCCAGGTGGGTGGTACATGCTGTTTTGTTTGTTGTTGTTACAGTCCAGGGGTAGTCCAAATTGGCCGAAGGTACTTTCCTAATCGTGACGGCAGGGGCTCAAACAAAAAAGCCCTGAAGAACTGAACCCCAAACGATCGGTTTACCGACGGGGGCCCTGAGTTTGTGCTACAGTGAAAATGTAATTCTACGATTAGAATACTAGACAATCTCGACTGGCGACTGGCAGGGCCTGGTGGGTACATGCTGTTTTGTTACAACCTCAACCTCAACCTCGAGGGCCATGTGGCTTGGCTTGAGGGCCAGGTGGGTACATGCTGTTTTGTTACAACCTCAACCTCAACCTGGAGGGCCAGGTGGCTTGGCTTGAGGGCCAGGTGGGTACATGCTGTTTTGTTTACACATGTAAGCTTTGTTTACACACGCAAGCCGGGGGGCCATGGCCTGGCACATGCTTTGCCACCCCAGCTACAGTGGACCTACAGCTCTGTCAGTCTTTTTGCTTTCTCATATACGTAGTGAATGGCAAAATAATATCATTTGATATCGTGTCATCATATGATATTATATGATGCCGGCAGTCAGACTAGGCTAGAGTTACCATTCATATGCAATATCTTATGATGCAATTTGTATGATATCGTATGATATCATACACGCCTTTGCTCAACATCATATGATATGCCGGCCCCTACATATAGCAACATACAGGTGCTGCTTTGTCAGTGGTGGCCACATGCTTTGCCACCCCAGCGGTTGTTCACCTACAGCTCTCTCAGTCTGTTTACTTTCCCATATTCCAACATGCACGTACTGCTTTGTCAGTGATGGCCACACGCTTTGCCACCCCAGCTATTGTTGACCTGCAGCTCTGTCAGTCTGTTTACTTTCCCATATACCGACCTACAGGTGCTGCTTCGTCCGTGGTGGCCACGTGCTTTGCCACCCCAGCTGTGATGGACATACAGCTCGCAGAGTCTCTGAAAGACACAGTAACAAGCGTGGTCATGGACGAGGACATTGTTCCACGCCTGAGTTCGGAATCCATCGCTGCTCTCCTGGATGAGCTCACAACGCTGAAGGTAGACTGGTCAAAGGAGGCACAGAAGCTGCTGGTAGGGCATTATATATTCAAGGTCGGGTGCGGTGGATGATTTGATTTTGTTTTTCGCTTTAGCCCCCTCTGGACCCCCCAGGGTCCCGGGGTTGAAGCCCTAAGTTCCCCCCGTGTCTCTCTCCGCTGACTCTCCGCCGTCTCTCCATCTATCTGTTTGTCTCTCCATCCATCTGTCCAGGCGTTTGGCTGATTCTGACTACCTCCGCACCCAAACATTTTGCTCATAGTTAAAGTGTGCATGACTAGAGTTATCAGCATCGCAGCGGTCAAGGTGGGGTGCGGTGCATGATTTGATTTTGTTTTGTTTGTGCAAGGTATTTCACCCCAGGAGGTAGGTCCCTTGACACAAACCAGCGACACCAAGGATTCAGTTCAAATGCCGTTGCCACTCCTACAAAAAAGTAGTCGCAGTTAGGGTCAGTGGGAGAATATGTAAACCAAGCACTGTGCAGGATGCAACCACCCACCCAACCAGATTATGAACCAACCTAGCCCGTTTCAGTGATATATATTGGTCTAGTGGTACATCAAATTGCTGAAACAAAGAAGGGTCGGGGGTTCGATTCCCCCTACAGTCGCCCTTAGCGTTGCAGGGCGTTGTCAACCGCGATGGTAGCTTGTCCAGTTGAGGTTGTAGACTGTTCTCTGCCCGCGTATGATGGGTTCCCTCAATACGATGCCCCACCAGGCGTTCTCGTTACTTTTTTTATGAACCAACCTCTATGCAGGATGCAAAGTCAATGCTGGAAACTGCTGCCAAGCTGGCAATCCCCAGCGCCTTCTTTCCTCCCCCCAAGGATGATGCTGGCATTCAGCTACCTGAGCAGCTAGCTACCAGTACACCAACCAACCAACCTACCAGCTGGTATATCCCACCCCCACCAGAGGCGCTGAGGCAATTGGCTGAGACGTTGCTCTCCAGCGAGTATGCTAGGAAATGGTCGAAGGGGGCTGAGGACAGCGGAGGGAAGGGAGGAGAGGGTGAAGTGCATCTACCTGAGCAGCTAGCTACTAGTACACCAACCAACAAACACACTAGCTGGTACATCCCCCCTTCCCCGGAGGCCCTCAGGCAGTTGGCAGAAACATTGCTCCCTAGGGAGTATGCTAGGCAATGGTCAAAGGGGGCTGAGGGGAGCGGGGGGAAGGGAGGAGAGGGTGAAGAGACAGGAAGCACTGGAACACGAGCCTCTGGAAAGGGAAGTGGGACTGGAAACAATGGAGCTCAATCCCCAACGTCAGATGCATGCAAGGAAGAAACTGCAAGAAGAGCAGCTGATGAGTTGAAGCCTGGCCCAGCTGCCAGTAATGGCCCGAATTCAAATTCAAATTCAAATTTAAATCAAGCCGGTTCAGCCGCCAGCTCTGCCCCATCGTGGACACCTCTCAGTGAAGCCTGGGACAGGCTGTCATCCATTGTGTTGCCTAAACAGGACTCCAGTGAGCAAGGCCTGGGTGGAGGTGCTGGGCCCAAGACATCTGACAAGTCCACGTCAGATGGAGAGTCCACCATATTTCTGAGTCTTCCTTGGCAGAAGAATCAAGTTGCCTTCCAACCAGCCGCTCAGGTATGTGTGTAATGATACCGCCTGGTGGGGCATGGTACTAAGGGAGCCCTTTCTTACGGCGGTAGGGAACGGCCTGCCACTTTACCTGGACAAAGCTTCCATGGCGGTTGACAGCGACCGCGAGCACTAAAGCGCAACACTAGGGATTCAAACCCCGTACCTTCTTGTTTCAAAGAACTCTACCATTGAGCCATTTGTCGAAACGGGATATGTGTGTATGTATGCTGATAAGCAGGGGGCACCCCAGGATCCACTCATTTCTATTAGGCTCACGTTTCACTGCTCACCGTGTATTGTTCTGTCTATTCAAATTTATTTTGGCAAGCTTCTGCTTTGTGAAATGTACATTGCATTGCTTTATCATATTCTCGCAACCTGTTACTCCATATGTACGTTGCGGTGGTAAGAGTGTTGTCTGCTGCGTCACTCGGCACCCTGTGTGCATTAAACAACTTAGGCGAGGTCTTCCCAACACGAGCACCTCAAGAATCAGGTACAGGTACGCGTGTATGTATGTTGCCAAGCATACTTTATTAACTGCACGTTGCAATGCCTTATCATGATTGTAGTCCAACCAGCCGCACAGGTACTTGCGAACATATGCTGCCGAGCCTGCTTTGTTCAATGCACATTGCATCCCGTATTGCATTGCATTGCATCGCATCACGTTGCATTGCATTGCACTGCACTGCATTGCATTGCATCGCATTGCACTGCATTGCCTTATCCTGTTTGCAACCTGTTCATCTATAGTTTTTTGTTGTTGGGAAGTTGCAATAGCTGTGCTTGGCAAAAATATGAAGTTTGCCAAGAATCTTTGGAGCTGCAGTGCAACTGCATTAGTTTGATCCATCCTCTTAAACAATGTAATGTGTGATCATATGTGTGTTGCCGTTGTAGAAATGTTGTCTGCTGCGTGAGCCGGTACTCCGTACAGTAGACACGGTGTTAGTCCCGCTTCATTTTTGTAACAAAAGGAAGGAGGTGGGTCTCTCTATGCAAACCAGCGGCACCGGGAATTCAGTTTAAATGGTGTTGCCACTCCTACAAAAGAGTAGGCGCACTTAGGGTCGGGGGGAGATACCGACCCCAAAATGTATGTTGCCATCCAGAGGTTGCCAAATGGGAATAAATTTTTGAAGAGGCAGTAGGTGGGAGTAGTTTTCAGGAAGTGGTAGCAGGTGGGAGTAGTTTTCAGGAAGAGGGGAAATAGGTTGAAGGGACCTACCTAACTGCCAACAGCCCAACCTGCCCAACCTACCTCCCCAAACTCCAGCAGTCCAACCTGCCCCCCCCCCCCCCCCCCCACACACACACACACACTTCCAACAGCCCAACTTCCAACGGCCCAACTTCCAACAGCCCAACTTCCAACAGTCCAACCTCCAACAGCCCAACCTGCCCAACCTACCTCCCCAACCTCCAACATCTTTTTTTTTCTCATTTTGTTTCCGCTCCATACAAAAGTACATCACCTCTGTATTGCTCTCGTGCTCTCAGGTTGCCCTGTGTCCACCTGGAAGGTTGTTGATCCTTCATAGGACCTCTCCTGACCCCGCCCCAGATGCTTCACCCGCAGCCCAAAGTGAGTATGATGATGAAAGTATGGATGAATGGATGGATGGATGGATGGATGGATGGATGGATGGATAGATGGATGGATGGATGGATGGATGGATGGATGGATGGATGGATGGATGGATGTTAGATTAGGATCATTACTAGTCTTTTCTCACTTGAGCACATCTTGGGTTGCATCTTTGCATAGGCCTATGCGTTTGCATTTGCATCCTGTGTGTATAGTTACCTTTACATGCATTCTTGCTGTTTTATCATTTAAATGTCTGGTATAGTTCATGTGTAAGTACACTATGGTCCAAAGTTGTCTATGAAAGGTCTTATGATGACTGGCTGGCTGGCTGGTTAACTGACTGGCTGGTTAACTGACTGGCTGGTTAACTGACTGGCTGGTTAACTGACTGGCTGGTTAACTGACTGGCTGTTTAACTGACTGGCTGGTTAACGTAATGGCTGGTTAACGGAATGGCTTGCCAGTTTACTGACTGGCTGGCTGGTTGACTGGCTGGCTGGTCAGCAGCCATTGACGGAAGCACCTCAGGAACCACTCATCTTTGTTAGGTTCACATTGCTCTGCTCACCGTATTGTTTTCCTTTTCAAATGTTCTCTTAGTCCAGGTGTAATCAAATAGGCTAAAGGGGCTTACCCAACCTCGAACAATTGAGATCAACCCAGGAAGGGCTAATTAAAGGAAATGCTTGAAAAGCTTGTCCCTGACGAATCGTGAAAGTAAAGTGTGATAAAAGCCACCAAAACTGTAGCCACCAAACTCTCAACCCAAGCCACCAAACCTGTAGCCAACAAACCCTCAAATTGCATTGCTACATTACATTGCCATAGGCAGGCCAGTGTTGACCCAAGACGAGCCCACACCACAACATCCGGGGGGGTCTTCCATCTATCCTTTACCAGTATTCAAACTAACACAAACCTCGCGTATTGCATTTGTTTCTGCGCCAATGAGCCAAAGTACCGCAAGGTGCATGGTGATAAAATAACGTACGGTGATAAGATATTAGATTAGCGCACGCCGCACGGTGATAAGATATTAAATTACATCACAGTGTCACAGACATAGTCATAGCTAGTATTGTCAGTTTTATTTTTCGACTACCCGTCACCACGACGACCCGTCACCACTGCATCGCCAATCCGTCCTTGCATAGCGATGCAAGAACCCCCCCCAAAACCCGGGCTCCACACTTCGCACTCCGCCATGCGATGGCTACGCAAAAATCCTGATATCAGGCTTGAGTAGCCCAAGTAGCTAGTCAACCTGGTCCACAGAAATCTGAATTACAAAACACTGGCCATTGTTGACCCAAGAAAAGCTCCTCACATGCAAGAGGGTCTCGCAGCCATTCATCACATGAATGCAAATTGACAAGTCCTAAGCAGCATCACAAGCGACTTTAAAAATTGGCGGAGAGTGTTTGTGATGGAGCGACAGGTGGCAACGGAAGAAAGTTAGTTAGGAGACCATTGGCTGACGTGTCAGGCTTCGTCTTGGTCAGACGGTTGGTAGGTCGGACGGACAAATGGGTAAACATGGGGGCTCCCGCCCCCTTGGAGAGGGGGCTCCGCCAAAAAATAATGCGCCTTGCAACATTGCGTTGGTGGTGTGCGCGGGGTTGGCATACTAGTGCTCCGTGATATAGGGTGGGTGGGAAGGGAAGCGTGGCGGTGTGTGTGCGGGTGGTGGTGGTGCTGGGGCGGGGTGGGGTGGGTGGTAGGGGGTGCTGGGTGCTGGTGGTGTGTGCTGGTGCTGGGGTAAGGAAACCTTTCCGTTTGCTTGCTCTGGGGATGGCTACTGTGGGTATTTGTTTTTGCAGACCACTGCTGCAACGGATCTCGGACTACCATGCGACGGAGGGAAATGATTTACATTACTCTAATACTCTATTGCCAAAGCCTCTCTCTCAGTTTTTTATGTGTAGCAGGTGAGTACATTACTAGTCTATATATGCATATATGTGGGTACAAGTATATAAGATTCGGTAACTGGACATCTCGAGCTGCCTTTTTTATCTGCCCAATGGTGTAGCACTCGGTTACATTCTAGCTGCTACTTGTAGCAAAAGAGATACATTCTGTACCTTACAAGATAGTGCACTGGGGGTGCTACATTAGACTACTACAGATTACAGTCTTTTGGGATTGTTTTTTGGGGTCTTTTTTTTGTGTGTGTGTGGGGGGGGGGGGGGTCCAAAAGAGCTGCTAGTAGACCCTCACAGGCTGATACCATGCTGATACTTAAAGGCACCGGTTGGAAGGATGTGCGGCCACCCTGGGGGTGTAGAGCAAGGAGTGGGGTGTTCACCTGACAGGCTTTCGATGCCTACTACGTTCCTCCCCATGTTGCAGAAGCTGGGGCAAGCCACCATCCCCTACAGGCACAAGGGGGATTGATAGATGGTGATAGATGTTACGGTGGTGGTGATGGTACTGGTGTGACAGTGGTGGTGATCTGTATGTAAGTTGTTACAGTCCAGGCTACTAGGAGCGCCATGCTGCTGCTTAAAGGCACTGGGTCCTCTTCTTAAAAATGGTCTGCACTCACTATTTTCCTTTCCCAAGCTTTTTTGCCAGGGTCAAAGAATGTATGCTGTTACAGTCCAGGGGTAGGCCAAATAGGCTGAAGGGACTTGTCCAACCGTTACAGGAGCTAAATCGAAAAAGCACTGGATAAAACGGACCCCCAACAGATCGTTTTACCGACGGGGGGCCTGATTTCGAACTGCAGTGATAATTGTGTTTTGATTTTGCAGGCAAGGACAAAGGAGAGGGCAGCAGCAACAACAGCAGCAACAGCAGCAGCAACAGCAACAGGAACAGGAATAGCAACAGCAGCCATCTCAACAGCTTCTTCCTGGCGGAGGCTTTTGGCCCTCTCAATCCCAGGATCGTTCTGGGCCCTAGGGCTTTGACGGATCATCGATGGGGCTCATATCGGCACAGCTTGGAAGCTATCGTCCGCGGTGGCCAAGAGCAATGTTGCGAGCAACAGGAAAAGGAAGAAGAAAACAGCGGAGGACGTGGAGAAGGAGGTGAAGCAGGAGGTGAAGCAGGAGGAGGAGGATTTGACGGTTTTGATCGTTGAGTGAATTAGTTTGAATGCTGTACTTGTTCTTATATATGTAGGGAACGGCAATATGATACCATATGATATCTTTTCATCATATGATATCATATTATGCCGGCAGTCTGACCAGGCCAAAGTTACCATTCAAATACAATATCATATGATGCAATTTGTATGATATCATATGATATCATTCTCACCTTTAATTGCTATGTATATGACATGGATTTAGCTTCTTCCTATAAAGTTTAGAAAGATCTGTAGGATCGGATCCAACTTTCTCATCGACAAAATCCTCTGTGTCTTTGGCTACCTCAAAAAGACCCATCCTTGTATATATAAATCCGTTCAATAAAAAATACGTTACACCTTTTTTGCATTTGAATCTGAAAGATGGGGATGGGGTCTATCCCGCTGTAATAAAATTTGTAGGTGTTGTGCTACGTTGGTTGAGGGTAGGAGATTACTAGAGGATGAAATGTACTTAGTGATGAAGTCCTTTGCACTGTGGGGAGATAAATGTTTTTAATCAACTAGGAATTGAGCTGTCAATGATTTAGTTGTCAATTACTAGAATATGATTTAGTTGTCAATTACTAGAATATGATTTAGTTGTCAATTACTAGAATATGATTTAGTTGTCAATTACTAGAATATGATTTAGTTGTCAATTACTAGAATATGATTTAGTTGTCAATTACTAGAATATGATAATGTTAATGAACCCGGACGCATTCAGAGGATGGCAACATCTTTTTACGTGTACCGTGTTTATAAATGTGACAAGAAACGTAATGTTATATTATCTGCTTAGCTCATGCTCCAGGCTCTCGTCGTGTACGATTTCTTGGGGTTTCCCAGTACTATGTTTCTGGTTTTTTAAACTGCCTTTCCTGTTTCTAAGTTTGGGCGAATCCTTTTAGACTATTTGGCTACCATTGGACTGTAAGAATACATGTATACGTCTCAAACGCTTTGAAGAGTTTCGTCGGATACTTGGGGAACCCGGATTATTTTGGCTCATGAGACATAGCCTAGGCTCATGAAACGTAGCTTCTGAAGTTCCCACGAAAAATCCTCACTGCCAGTGATTTGTTTAAGGATTTGGCATAAAGTTTTAAAAACTTTGACGGTGCTATGATGAGAGTCGAATTGCCCAGGTCTGGGGGTTGAGGACATGAAAACGATTAGATGATCGGCCTGTACATTTTGCTTACATTCTAGCTCAACTCTATGAAACTCAAGTATCGTTCAAAAAACAATGCTGAGCATAGGTTCCCAACCAAGTTATAATGGAAAACCCAATGGTCACCCAAGTGACTAGTAGCATCGAAGGGAGTATGCAAGATTGCGGCATTGACAATGCAATACTTATTTGTACATTGTCACTTTACAGCGTACACAGGATCCACCTCACGTCCAAAAACAATCAAGCCGTGCATGTTTCTGCATGTTTCTATGCAGGACTGTTAGTTCTCGAACAGCAAAAGCAACACACCACTCTTTGCCATGACCGAATATATTTGGTGGCTATTATTTCATCAAAAGGAGGTGCGCTCTACACAATTGGGGCAGACGTAGTGACAGAGAGTGTTGCTTGCCGGCAAGTGGATGTGCCGCATTGCTCATTTTTCCAACGCACAGAAGCATGACAGGAGAGGACTGGGGACGGACTGATGGGCGCAGCAGTCAGCGGTTCATCCAGGGGGGGCTTGGACTGTATGTCGTAAATGTAGCAGTCCAGGGTAACCAAATAGTGGGCCTGAAATTGCCCAAACCTTAGTAGTAACAAGAAAGACCAGTTTAAAAAATTAAGCAGTAGTGAATTGTAACCCAACAATCAATTCCGACAGGGGCCCTACAGCTGATGTGGCCACTCGCAATTTGAGAGTAGATCTACTAGACTGCTCCCACAGGTGCCGGACACCTACGGGTGCGCCTTGGTGGTCGTCGTGTTG
Source organism: Microglena sp. YARC (assembly GCA_022414725.1). Classification (NCBI taxonomy): domain Eukaryota; kingdom Viridiplantae; phylum Chlorophyta; class Chlorophyceae; order Chlamydomonadales; family Chlamydomonadaceae; genus Microglena; species Microglena sp. YARC. Next base: position 2,989 of record JAJSRW010001168.1, on the reverse strand, counting down.
TCAACCGCCATGGTAGCACTGTCCACAGGGTAAAAGTAGCAGCCCGTTCTCTACCGGCTGTAAGACACGGGGCTCCTCTTAATCGCCCACGCCCTACCAGGCGCTTATCATTACTTGTGGACGATGTGCATGCAAGGCAGCATGGTCTGAGCTTGTTGTAGGCCCAGTGCAACTATCTCATGACAGTGGGTGCAACGCAATGCGACCGGGTGGCATGGCCCAACAGACTCAGCCTAGTTACAGTGGCATCTGTGCAACAGCCTTGGTGATTCTAAACAAGTCATAACACACAGACGTAACACCACCATGACCACGCTAAGAGCAAGTGGTATGTTATTGCACTTGGCCATGCACTAAGTTGTATATTGGCATGGCTGTGGGGTGTGACCAATACTGCGTGTGACTAAGTACAACTGTGCATAAGGAGATTGACGTTAAGTGTCTTGGGGCTTACTGTACAGCAGGAAAGGAAACAGCCATTGGTATAGCATGGTCACTGGAACTGGTCATCGCTACCTCAGGCACTAACAGACACATGCCCCGAGCTTCCACGTATGGGTAAGATGTCACTTCTAACAGTTGCAACAAAGACTACAAGCCATATACCTATATAACGCTTCAACTCCCAAACAAGTCATTAGCGTGCTTGGATCACGATTCTGGTTGGATTTATGGTACCTCGGAAACCGAAAAAATGTCACCAAACAGAATGGCACATCAAAATATTATCTTCTTTTTCTTTCTCTTGTGCATTGATGTTCTAAGTTCCCCTTGACTCCGTCAAAGCCGAGGGCCACTCTTCGGAGTCCAGTAGGCGCACCAGGAAGAATGTAATCATCATCATCATCAGTGTCAATCATCATCATGCGCATTGATTATTATAGCATATGTTAAGTACCTGCTCATGATGATTTACCGGACCACCATTTTTAGATTCTCAAGCATTTGGCGGCACTATGGATGAAACTTCTGCAGCCAGCTCCTCAACACAAACATCAAAGCTTTTCTCAAGCGCCGGTCTGGAAGAGCGTCTTTCAGCATACTAGACTCCAGCGACGCTTTGCTGACCGCAGCAGGCCATGAAGCAACGCAGTCACTGTGGTGTGGTGGTGTTGTAGTATGTAGTGTGGCGTATATGCCATTTTGCTGGCAAGAAGTATGGAGAAACGAAGGTTGAGGAATTTTCCGCAGAACTTTTGGGTTTGCTATACAGAGACATACAAACCACCTCTTACAAGTGTAATGATACAACTACAACATACAAGGGATTATACAAACATACAAAATACAGGATTATTACATAATAACAGACATACACGCGAAATGTATACAACTTTACGCATCTACAAGGAATTATTACAACATACCAAATTACAGGACTTATAACTACCATACAAGGTTTATCACAACATCAACTTTCAAGGAAATATTAATGGCGATAACCATCACAACATACTATGGTGTTTCTATACAACTTACAAACTTACAAGGAAATTTATACAAACATACAAGAAATATTACAAACATACAAAACATACAGGAAATATACAAACTACAAAACATACAAGGGAAATTGATTACGAACATACAAACATACAAGGAAAATTGATCAAACATACATCAACATACAAGGAAATTATACAACATACAAACATTACAAGGAAATGATACAACATTACCAAACATTTACAGGAAATGATACAAAACATCAAACATACAAGGAAATTATACAAACATACAACATTACAAGAAATGATACAAACATACCAAAATACAAGGAAATTATTACAAATCATCAAAACATACAAAGGAAGATTATACAAAAACATACAAACATACAAGGAAATGTATACTAACATACAAACAATACAAGAAATTATACTAACATACAAACATACAAGGAAATGATACAAACATACAAACATACAAGGAAATTATACAAACATACAAACATACAAGAAATTATACAAACATACAAACATACAAGGAAATGATACAAACATTACAAACAATACAAGGAAAATGATACAAACATACAAACATACAAGGAAAGATACAAAACATTACAAACATTACAAGGGAAATGATACAAACATACAAACATACAAGGAAATGATACAAACATACAAACATACAATGGAAATGATTACAAACATACAAAAGCATACCAAGGAAATATTACAACAACAAAACATACAAGGAAAATTGATACAAACATACAAACATACAAGGAAATGATACCAAACATACAAACAACAAAAAGGAATGATACAAACATACAAACATACAAGGAAATATACAAACATTTACAAACATACAATGGAAATGATACAAACCATACAAAACTTACAAGGAATTATTTACAAAACATACAAGGAAATTATAACAAACATACAAACATACAAGGAATGATTAACCAAACATACAAACATACAATGAAATGATACAAACATACAACATTACAAGAACTTACATTTACATACAAACATACAAGGAAATATACAAACATACAAACATACAAGGAAATTATATAACAAAACTTACAAACATTACAAGGAAATGATACAAACATAACCAAAACATACTAAAGAAAATGATACACAACATACAAATACAAGAAATGTTGATACAAACATACAAACATACAAGGAAATGATTCAGCTCTAACAAAAATATACAAAACAACGCAAGGAAATGATAAAACATTTACACTATATTCCCAGTAGTGAGCGTCCGGTGAAACATACCAAATCCATACAAGAAATTTATACAAACATACAACATACAGGAATTATACAAACAACAAAACTACAAGGAAATATACAAATACAAACATACAAGGAAAATTTATACAAAACATTACAACATACAAGAAAATTATACAAACATACAAACATACAGGAAATGATACAAACATACAAAACATACAAGGAAAATGATACACACATACAAACATACAAGGAAATTATACAAACATACCAACACCTCT